>JABXWE010022726.1:0-16268 GCA_014611495.1 Limonius californicus
ATTTACTAAGTAAGAATTGAAAAGTATACAAGAATTGTAAAAATTTAATTAAATATACATATAATCGTTATTTGTATCGCTAGGCCCTTAAGTACTCACACTCGCTAAACAGTTTCTGAACGCGTAATCCACAAAAATGTTTGGACCGACAAAAATATGTAAATGAAAAAATGTTGTTCAAATGTCTCGCCTAGAGAATTTATTTTTCTTCTGTTGATAATAATAATTCTTTATTACCCAATAAACTTACATTCCAATAGCAGGGTAAAAAATTAAACAAAGCAAATAAATACTTGTAAAATAAGATAATAAAATTTAATAATTGAATTTAAAATTTTAGTTAGATTGGATAAAATTTTAAATTACACGAGTTTTCTATTTATCATGCCTAGACAGGCAAATAGGTGTTTCTAGACGATTTAAAAACAATATTACAGCTGTCAATTATTGATCTTATACATGTAATTAGAAAGAAAATGTAACACAATGGAAATCAAAGGCTGAAACTCTGTTTTTTCCCAAGATTAAGACATTCTTTGGTACATTTATTATATCTTGTGTAAAAGATTTGTTATTTGTAATGAATTGTTGGAGGTTTGATTTGTGTGTGTAATATTCTGCAACAATCTAGCTTTCTTGGATATTAATAGTATTTTTTTATTTTAGTTTTTATTTGGAATCTTCAAACCTCCTTGATGTATAGATGTCCCAGAATAAACGGCGGAAGATGGATCTTGGTGCAGCCTGCTCGTCTGCTTCTGTTAACACTAAAGTAAGAACAATTTGTGGTCTTAAGAGGCATTTTGTTATGAGGAGAGCAATTTTATCGTTATTTTTTTTCTTCTGTTGCAGGAAATGTCGACATGTGCTAGGTGGCGAACCTCGCATTGCTCAGCAAACATCAAGAACAAGTTACAGATATGGTAGTGGATCTTCCAATGCAAATGTAAGATCATTTTAAGCCATTGTTCATCTTAAAGATATATTTTTTTATCGTTTGTCTTACAGGAAGAAGAACCTATATTTCAAACTGATGAATCTGACTTTAGAGAAGCCGTTAAATGGACCGGCTTTGTTGATAGATCCTTGCTTATCAAAGAATTACTGTCCAAAGACCCAGCTCTGATAATCTTTGCACCAAAACGTTTTGGCAAGTCCATGAACCTGAACATGATCAAGCGCTTCTTTGAAATTGAAGGAGATCGAAACGTCACTAACGCACCGCAAGATTTGGCTGAGCTTGAAAAGTACGAAAATTTTCAAGCATTTCACAGATACGAACTCAAACAACCGTGTAAAATTATGTATGAGGCAGACTTTGTTAAAGAACATTTTGGAAGACACCCAATTGTACATATAACCTTCAAGGATGTCGAAGTGTCTTCATTTCAGGATGTAGAAAATAGTGTGAGACGAGTCGTACACCTTGCATACCGTACACATTCCTATCTGAAAAAGGTTAAAATTTTACCTGATTTAAGCGATACTGAAGATGCTAAGAAAACCTGCAGAATATGGTGTGATGAGGAAAAATATATAAATAAGGGAGCAATAGGAGGCCTGAAAAAATTGATCCAGTACTTACATGCTTACCATAAGAGAAAAGTGTACCTGTTAGTCGATGAATTTGACGCACCTGCTGTGAATGCTTTGCTGAAACGTAAAAGTGGAGATGAAGTGATGAATATTAGCGATGAAGTTACTATGCTGCTTGGTGCCATTGTAAAAGGGGAAACCCAGAAACATCTCTTGGGCTCACTGATCACCGGAGTAAGCTATTTGAGCAGTATCGGTATATCTCAGCACTTAAATAATCAAACTGTTTACGAATGGCCATTGGACAATAAAGGTCGCTTTGCTCCGTATTATGGTCTCAGTCATTAAACACGTGTTTCCTAATCAGGAACAGAAACACGAGTTTCTATACAAGAGGAGGTGAAGGATCTCTACAACGGATATAACTTTCGAGGTGAATCTATATACTGTTTATGGTCTGTTTTACATTATATTGAAAAGCGTTCGAGATTGGATGTTTTAGAGATCCCCGACACTAAATTTTGGGGAGGCTCCAGCATAATTAGTGAAATGGGTTCACTTCTGAAACGTAGAAATATTATGGAACAAATAATGAAAGTAATGGGCGATGACTATATATCTTTCCCGCCCTGTAAGACAGTGAAAGCTCAGGACCTTGCCAACTTCCTGAATAGCAATGAATCCCTTGACTCAAATATTATCTACTCATTTTTCCTGGAACAAGGATATTTCACTCGTGTCCCTGGTCAGTGTGATTCTAGTAAGGAAATTCGTGTGAAAATTCCCAATGCGGATGTTTTGTTTGCATTTCAGGAAATGTTCAAAGATTTCTGTATAAGGTGTTGTAAACTTAGCTATGAGGACATGAAAAAATGTGCAGATGTTTTTAAAGATATGCCTATAGATAGAGACGATGAGATATGTAAGAAAAAATTGGGAGATTTCTACATTCATTTGGAAGCACTTCTTTGGCAATTCAGTGGAGAGGTAGGTGTAAATGAACATTCACTACATGCTATATTGTATACCACCATGCTTACATGCACAAGAAGATTCGAAGAATGCCGTCGGGAGAAATATGTTAGAGTAGGTCAACAAGGTGGCAAAATTGACCTGTGGGTGTTTCATGAAAATTTTGCTATTGTATTCGAGATGAAGCACATCCAATCTGATAATGATCACTTACTCAAGAAATCTGCACAACAGGCCCTTAAAGAAATTCTTTACGTTAGTGAAACTAAAAAAGTGCCCTATGTTAAAATCTTGGATAAATATTCTAATATAAAGAACTACTTTCTAATTGGAATCAGTATGAACAATAAAGGTAAACCCTGTATATGCTGCGTAGTAAATAGTCGAAATGACAAAGACTGTCTCGTTTTCCCAGAAGACTAATGAATTTTTGTAGTATCCTATAAAATAAAAGTAAATTATTTTATATTTCCCCGTCACCTTTATAACAATATTATGTACTTCATTATAAAAACACTTAATACATTGTACACTAAATTAATATTCTTATATATTGGTTTGAAATATTAGTTATTAATAAAATATTTGAATACTGCATTACTACTATTGTGTTTGATTTTCTTTTTATGTATCTTTGAAAATGTGGAAATTTTAAATGGAAATAATAAATATTTTTTAAATTGCATCCTTGCTGAATTTCAGTGCAAAAACTCCCCCTTATTAATAAGCAGTCTGTGTGATGTGGTTAGGATTTGAAATTACTTAAGTTAATTAAGATGACTTCTCGTTGCTGAGCAAAGGCCTCGCTTACACAATCTATCCCTGTCCAATGCCATCCTGCTGCAGTTCTAGCTGTTATGGATTTTTAGTTTTAATAATTATTATCATGTATATATTACCTGGATGTAATTAGTTGTTACGAATTCGTTATTGCTAAGATAATCGACGAGTTTGTCGATCATCGTCAAGAGAAAATTGTAAACAACTTTCGGGATTAAACAATCTTTAAGAATTCGGCATTTTTCTTGGGTTTTCTCTTCAAAATCATAACATAAACTGGTCTTTCGAAGCCATTGATTAAAGTTAACAAGCCTTTAAGAGGTGCTTAAAAATAAAGAACCTTCATAGAATTTTAGTGTCCATTAATGAAAATGCATTTGGATGGATGGGATATCAAAAAAGTGAAGAATTTTTTAGGTTTGTGAGGTTTTTTTCGTGATTTGTTAACCGTTTTTTAATTACGCAAACCACATTAGACCAGAAATATAAACTCATTTTTGATCCCAGAAGAAAGATGTAACAATAATCAATGATTTATTGAAATTTATCCATTATGGAAGTGAAAATCCACAGTATTTTTATAGACTTTATAACTTTTATAAAATCAGTATGTTATTTCAAGTATTTTATGACAGGAGCGCCTGGATTTATTTTGAATACTTTTATTAGTATATTATAATGCAAGTGTATAAGCAAGCCTTTAAAGCACGCGACGGGTTTAAAACCACGAGGCGAAGCCGAGTGCCTTTTATTGTAGCATAAAATATAAACATTTCTTTTCTTCGTCAATTATTTTAAAAAATTATCGCCCAAAACACATAATTTAGCTAGACTTTAGTATCCTACTTGAGACCTAACTTTTGTGCATATTCAAGCCACAGAAAAAGCTCTTGGATCGAATTCGCAAAATAATGACAAATATGTCTTATTAATTTTTTACCATTAGGATTTGTTGATCATCCTTTAACTAAAAGAGTTATAAACTCACACAATTTCATAAAAGTACTTTTTGTGGAACTTGGAACATTTTTCTGCGGTTATCCGTTATTATTTTAAACAATTTGTATATGCAATACGATTTCTTTAATAAAGTAATATACTTAGTTGCTGAAATACACTCAGGTGCAAAAAGAACGGGCCACCTATTTTTTTTTTACTTCCTGATAATAGCACTTGTAGCACTTTAGTACTTAGCAGTTTATTATATGCATAATAATCAACGAAAATTAAATATCAGTGTGTGTGTTTTCACCATTCGACTTGATGCTTAGAGAATCAAGGTGCTTATCTTTTTCAACTGTTTGTGTATTCATTTGTTTGAGATTTACTGTCATTCCTACTGAAGATTTTGTGTTCGTTATGGTTTTAAATGCTGAAGATTATGCAAAAGTTGTAGCTCTTGTGTAAGATGGACGAAGCCAGCGATATGTGGCCAGAGTACTTGATGTCAGCCGTTCTACCGTCCAAAGAGTACCTGAACGATTTAAAAAAACCGGTAGAAATACACGGAGGTCGGGATGTGGCAGGAAACGAAAAACTACTGCCAACGATGACCGATTTCTCGTTCTTAATACTCTTCGCAATCGTTATTTGACTTCAGTGGAGACCAGAAATCAACTTAGAGAGGTTCGTGGTACAGCTGATGTAAGTGTATGGACAGTTCGCCGAAGGTTGCAAGAAGTTGATTTGAAAGCGTGTAGACCAGCAGCTCGGCCAAAACTACTCCGATGTCACCGAGTAGCTAGACTCCAATTTGCTCGCGAACATTTGAATTCGACTTTGGCGCAATGGAGTACTGTACTTTTTACCGACGAGTCTAGGTTCTGCCTACATTCCCCAGATGGAAGAGAACGAGGATGGAGACGAACGGGGGAATGATTCGCGGAGTGTACTTTCAACCCCCGGGTTAGCCATGTAGGAGGTTCGGTGGTGGCGTGGGCCGGAATATCGATGGAGGCATGCACCGAATTGGTCGTTATTGATAGGGGGTCGTTGACGGCACAGCGGTATATCGAGGAGATTTTGGCAAATTACGTAGTTTCATTTGCTCCATTTATTGGTGATGGCTTTGTCCTGATGCAGGATAACGCAAGACTGCATTCAGCGAGGTGTGTCACTGAATACCTGGAGGAAGTCGGTATAGAAAAACTAAACTGGCTAGCCTGTACGCCAGATGGGAACCCTATAGAACATGTTTGGGACATGTTAGGGAGGCGCGTTAGAAGTCGTGTAATTGCACCAACCACATTAAACGATCTTCGTACGGCACTTCAGGATGAATGGCAGAATATTCCGCAGAATGATATTCGTGTACTTATTAGTGGTATGGACCGCCGTATGCAAGCAATAGTTAGGCTAGAGGAGGCAATACGAAGTACTGAAATGTATTCAAGTGTAATTTTCATTCCTAATCTTTGTTAAGTTGACTGTTCGAAAATGTATTTTCTTAATGTTACACTGACATTATCTTGAAATTCTAATTTCAAATAATTATTGTTCATATAAACTAATAAGTGCTTTAAATATACATTTTATGAAAAAATGTTTCAAATAAAACTGGTTTTGTATTTAGTTTTCTATAATAGGGCAATATTTAAATATAATTTTTTGGAAAACAAAAGCGCAACGCCTAACATGTAATTTTTTTAAATAGCAAGGTACCCCTATATTATACTCATTTAATCGAGATTTTTTTCTCTTTTCAATGATATAAAGACTTTATGTTCTTCCTTAAAAAAATTGTCAAAAAAAAAATCGAAATTATGTACTACTAGGTTTATTTTATTTATTAGCACATTACAGTATTAAACTACAGCAGATATTCAAACTGTGCACCGTTCACAGTTTGGCAATGATATACTCGGCTTTCAAATCAGCTAATAGCATTTGCTGTTATTTCTGATGTGATAGCCCTCATCTCTATTCGAATACGATCTTTTAAGCTCTCAAGGTCCTCCGCTTATTTATGTAAACTCTATCTTTCAAGGTAGCCCCGAAGAAAAAAGTCTAGTAGATTTAAATCCGGCGAGCGATATGGCCATTCTATTACATTTATTCTACCTATCCATTGATTAGCAAAAGCGTCATTGAGAAATTGGCGGACATTAATTGCGAAATGAGGAGGAGCTCCATCCTGCTGGAGGCATATTCTGTTATGTGGTATATCAGGATCTGCTTCATTGGGATATAAAGCAGCCAAGACGGGAACTAATTCAAATCTCAAAAAATCTAAATTAACGTCTGCTGTCAAAGTATTTAAAAAAAAACGGTCCTGAAATTCGATTTCCAATAATCCCTTCCCAAACATTTATTGTCTGCCGGTACTAAGTGTGTCCTTCCACGTACCAGCTAGAATTTTGTGAGGACCAGTAACGTGTATTTTGCTTGTTGATTGCCCCATTCAAACAAAAGGTTGCCTCATCAGTGAAGATGATATTTTTATGAAAATTTTCATCTGCTTCAATTCGACCCGTTATTTCTTCACAAAACTCGTCTACAAACAATTCTTGAACGACGCAGCATTTGTACGGATACCACTTTTCTTTTTTTAGTATCTGGTGAACAGAAGACTTCTTTAATTCATGGTCTCGAGCAATTTGTCGAACAGAAGCATGTGGATTATCCACGACACTCAGCATTACATTTTCACGTTCTTCATTATTGGCAGCTCTAAGTCTACCCGTTATTGGCAGAACCAGTTACTTCAACTTTTACTAACCGTAGACTGAGAGATATGATGTTCAGGGTACAAATTGTTAAATAAATTGCAAACTTCTTCCTGTTGTCTTCGTCTGTCCCCATATCCCAACATCATTAAAATTTCAATACGATGTTTCTCAGTTAAACGAACCATTCCAAGTTTATTCCAAAAGTGTGTACTAACGTAAATCGCGATTAACGTTAATTTACAGTTAATGTGGCACTTTACACGAGTTCACGTATCACATTGACATTTGTTGTACAAATGCAATAGTTACCATAAATAAAAGCGGTCACGGGCATCTCGATTAATATCGATAGTTTAAATAAATATGTAAGTACATTTTTACGTCTTTCTCAAAACCTACTTAAGTGCCTACCTAAGGACATTAAAGTCTTATATCATTGAAAAGAGAAAAAAATCTCTATTAAATGAGTATAA
Organism: Limonius californicus; assembly: GCA_014611495.1. Lineage (NCBI taxonomy): Eukaryota > Metazoa > Arthropoda > Insecta > Coleoptera > Elateridae > Limonius > Limonius californicus. Next base: position 7,430 of record JABXWE010022726.1, read on the forward strand.
TATAGGGGTAAATACAAAACCAGTTTTATTTGAAACATTTTTTCATAAAATGTATATTTACTGCACTATATAACATATTCCACACTTTTCGGACACGCTGTATAATAATTAAACAAATAATTTGAGAAGAAGCATGCGAGCAGCCTGAATACGAGGGCTGTCTTTTATACTTCGGGATTACACAACAAAAACAAATATTTATCATCGAAAATGGCTTTATTGTTTTTCAAAATATTCTCCATGAAGATCAATACACGTTTGCATGCGTGTGAACCAATTTTCGAAGCACTTTTTCCACTCCGATTGAGGTATTTCCAAAACATGCATATTGAACGCATCAACCGCTTCTTCAGGTGTCGAAAAACGTTGACCTCGCAATTTATTTTTGATGATCGGAAATAAAAAGAAGTCATTGGGTGCCAAATCAGGACTATACGGCCGATGACTCATAAAATCGACGTTTTGAGTGCTCAAAAAGTCACTTGTTCGAGCCGGTGTGTGAGAGCTCGCATTGTCGTAGTGGAGAATGATCAGTCTTCGGCGGTTGGTTTTCCTTATTTTTCCGAAGACTTGTGGCAAACAAATGGTTGTGTATCATTCAGAATTGACCCTTCTACGTTGCACCAATGGTACGGTTGAGACATGTCCAGTTTTTCCGAAAAAACTGGCGACCATTTGCTTCGAAGTGCTTCGAACACGAATGCCTTTTGTTGGATTTGATAAATCGTAAATCCACGATTCGTCACCTGTCACGATGTCATACACATGTTTTGAAGCACCGCGATCGATTTTTTTGAGCATTTCTTGCGACCAATTAGCACGAGCTTGTTTTTGAGCGATTGTCAAATTATGTGGGATCCAATGTGAACAAATTTTTTTTACGGCCAAATGTTCATGCAATATTGTCTAATGTCCAAGGATACTAACATTGATCTACGTATGCCCTTTCTACTGATATCATCATTTGGAATCCCTACTTTAATAACACCGTCCAGAACTCCAGTAAGTGGCGCCACCGCACAGGGGGTGACATGAACAAAAAGGCCGGGAACGCGCAAGGGCGGAAGGGTGGTTGAGTAAGGGATGCGTAGGTGACGTGTCGAGGCGCGGGAATGTGTTTTGGATTATTCATTGTTTCTTGGCGAATGTGATTTTAATGTTTAGTTTAGTTAATGACTGAAGACAGGCGAGCGTAGAATTAATTGTTGTAAGTGTAGTAAATAATAAATGTATATAGTGTAGACGCAGTGTTTCATTTTGGGGCGATCTGTATTTCGGGTTAAATTCGACACCTGAAACACCTTAATTAAAAACTACAGATAACATCTCAGAAGTGGGATTAAACTGAAACATCGTGGACCCATGTTTACAAGGACATTAGATACGCGAAAATCGGAAATAATGTAAACTTTTAACAAATGGTGTTGTGCTAAGCGTCAGTGCGTCGCGTCGTTCAAAAGTTTGGCGTGGGGTAAAGTGACGCGTCTTTGTCTTAAGTACAAATCGGCGGGAAAACATTTTTATTACCTTTCATCTTTTGTGTACTGTGTACGAATATGGCAGACGAAAATCAAGGAGCAATAAATGAGGAGACTACTGATCAAACACACCAAGGTGATGAATTTAGAGGGTTTGAACCAGAAAACAGTACCATTAATCTACGACCTGGAGCGGATAAAGTGCTTGATGTGATGATAGCAGAGATTCGCATAGAGATGATATGCTATATGATCTCATGAAGCGTTTAACGACAACCAACAGCAACACAGCGGGCAATGCGTAGCAAGAAGGGTTACACGTTATGCCGGATCTTTCGAAAACTATTGGAGATTTTGATGGGGATAAATGTGTGAGTACGGCGAAATAATGGTTGATAAATGTGGAGACCAGTGCAAATTTAAATCGATGGCCAGATTCTTATACACTGGAAACAGCGCGAGCGCATCTAATTGGACCAGCGAAATTCTGGTACGCCTCCAAGCGAGATCTCATTACGTCTTGGAGTAGCTTCAAACGAGAATTTAATAGCACGTACAGTAGAACGGAAAAATTAGCGGATAAGTGGGAACGGATGCGAGCACGTCGTCAGGGGCGGTCTAAAACGACGCTGTCATACTTTCACGAAAAGCTAGCATTGTGTAATTCACTAGGGCTCTCCTCTACAGAAACAAATGAGGAAATTCTGGCTGGGTTATGCTCCCGGGAAATTGCAATGAGCGTTGCAATGAAAGATCATCAGGAGTACGACGCGTTATTGCATGATATCCTGACGGTGGAGAGAATTCGAGGTGCACAAGGTGGTGAAAAGGCATCTGGAGTTCGATCTGAGAGCGGAGGTGTAACAAGGCGAGAGGCAATAAACGCGAATTGGAGGGACAGACTAAACGTTCGGGAATGGAAGACTTCTGGTGATGTGACCCGGAGATCTAACGGCGCACGAAGACGCGAAAGTGAGGGTTTTAGTAGTTCGCATGCGGGTCGCAACGAGAATGTGAGTGCTGCGCGAAGGGACATGTACTGTTATAATTGTGGTGTCGGAGGCCATATATCACGTGATTGTCCACAGGCTCGCCAACCCTTAATATGCTACAATTGCAAGCAAAACGGCCACATTGTGAAGAACTGTCCCCAGTCAAAAAGGGAAGTTATGGCGACGTGTTCCAAAGGCGCAAGGAAACCGTCCATGTACTTTAAGAACGTGGTAATAAACGGTAAAATCGAGCTAACGGGTATGGTGGATCCGGGTTCGTCGGATTGCTTTTTGCGTAGATCAGTGGTCGAACAAGAAGGGTTGACGTTTGAGCCGGATACGACGGACATTTACGCATTCGGAAACATCCATTCGTCTGTGAAAACTTTGGGAATTTTAAACTGTAGCCTAAAATTAGACGGCGTGTTCGCAGAAAATGTACGTGTATTTGTAGTACCGGATGGGGCCCAACCAGTGCCCATTTTAATTGGCAGATCATTTGTTGATTTACCACATTTGGCATATGCGCGAAAAGGTGACGTCTTTAAATTGGGGTACGAAGTGGATTTCCCCTTTAAAGATTTCAGTTTGAAAAACGAGAACACTCAGGTGGTAGTAGCGGACGATGTAGTGATTCCTCGGCATACTGCAATGATCGTAAACGCGCGTGTAGGTGACGTGGACGTGAGTGTTGCGATGGCAAACGATTGTGGTACGGACGCAGTAGTTCCACGGGGAAAGATATTGGTGCGTAACGTTGAAATGGACTGTTCTGTTAGTGCTGCGATCGAAAATGCAAAAGGTTGCGAACCAATTGCAGAAAACATCGATGCGAGGATACAAGCCGAGCGCGTAAACCACACGGTGTTACCCACGATCCAGGCAACCATTAATGAGGAAGGTCCGGGACTGAGGGATGACCACATTAAAAAATGGGAAACGAATCTAAACGTTTCTGTCAAGGAGACTACGGAAAAGATACAGTCCGAAGTATCGCCGTTTGCCGATGGAGCCTTGCGACTCTTGGGAAGCGGCGAAGATGTTGAATGGCGAGATCCAGGGACCATTCAAGAAAATATTTGGGGCGGAATTTTCATAGAACGGCAGAAATGGAAGGCCAGGCATGAGAAGCGGCAATTCAACGCTACCAAATACGACGTAGGTGAGATGGTGTTTATAAGAGTGCCGGAACAGACGGGTGCTCTAACGAAATTACAGCCTAAATACAGAGGACCTTTGGTGGTAACGGAGGTGCTTCCTGGGGGTGCAGACCGTATCTCGCAGCTACGAGATGAGGAGGGCGGTTGTATGTACGCTACCACGGCGCACGCCTCGCAATTAAAATGTTTTAGAACAGAAGGATCCGACAGCGATACTGAACCTGATGCATATAAAATTAACAACGACGATAGTGGAGGTGATGAGAAGAATGCTACGACCCCACCAAGGAGAAGAAGACGAACACGTCCTCCAGGCCGACTGAAGAAGGTCGAGTGTTATGAGTGCTCGTTTTCTCGGAAAATGCGGGGACGCATTACTGTCACGAGTGGCCGAGTGATAACATCGTTCTGGATGCCTAATGTAATAACACCATCCAAGTATCAAATACCATCCAGAACTCCAGAACTCCAGGGGGTGAGAAAAACAGAAAAAGGCCGGGAACGCGGCAAGGGAGGAGTTGAGTAAGGGATGCGTGGGTGGCGTGTCGAGGCGCGGGAATGTGTTTTGGATTATTCATTGTTTCTTGGTGAATGTGATTTTAATGTTTAGTTTAGTTAATGACTGAAGACGGGCGAGCGTAGGATTAATTGTTGTAAGTGTAGTAAATAATAAATGTATATAGTGTAGACGCAGTGTTTCATTTTGGGCGGTCTGTATTTCGGATTAAATTCGACACCTGAAACACCTTAATTAAAAACTACAGATAACACAATGGATACAATTCCATAAAAGCAACAAATTATTTGTAGCTCGAACAGTTTAAGTGGCAAAGGATCATTGAATATGCCCCACCTTGTATACATTGTAGATAATAAAAATAAATTATATTATTCCCATTCTAGAGTGAATTCAAGTTTGGTGGTTAATTGTTTTGCTTTCGTTCTAGTAAAATACGAAAATATGAAGGTTCAGAATATTTATTTATTATTGTTTAATTATACAGCATGTATATTGCTGTGTTCTATCTCAAAATTAATTATTATTAAATAAATAAACTTTATAATTTACTAGTCATGTTGGTGAACCGGCCTCGGTGGTCCAGTGGTTAGCGAATTTACCTTTGGATCCAAAGGATGTGGGATCTAATTTGGCTGAGGTCGCTGAGATTTTTCTAGCGGCGAAAAATCTGCAAGTGCACCTTCTGTCGGATAAAAAGTAAAGTCGTAGGTCCCGTGCCATTGTGATGTGAGACGCATTAAAAGTCACTATGGGGTTAGAACTACTCCAGATAGGCAAAATTCGTAGTTAGGATGTACAACGGGCAAAATATGGCCTGAGTGCATAGATACTCTTGGAAAACCGTGGTCTAGATCTCGCTCTTTCAAATCAACAACAACAACAACCACGTTGGTGCGCCAAAGATAAATTTCTCTTTACTACAAATAACCTGCTTTACTTGTTTAAAATTGCTCATATGGATTGTTAAAACCACAAAAAGGGCGATCTTGACAATAATAATTACTAATGCAGTAATTTTAAACTTCACGTCGAAATTTTTTACCACAATGTAAGAAGTAGAAGGTGGAAACACGAATTATAATAAAATAATTGACATAAACGAAATTAAATAAAAATATTCCCAATTTATCTGAGATTAAATTTATTATTAACAATTTATCAAATAAATATCCATGACACAAGAAATAAAGGGCGCGGATGGCTCAGTGGTAGAGGAGCTAAGCTTTGGATGTAATTGTCCAAACGCTGCTCGGTTCAAATCTCTCCAGGGTCGGAAATTTTTCTAATTCCCTGGGTGATCGGTACTGGGTCCCGGTCTCCATTTGCCATTGAGGATCATCAAATTAATGTCACTCCTTGTATTACGGTCGCATTAGAGGAGTAACAAGACCATAAACAAAAACATTTGCACACAACAGGCAAGTCAAGAACGGTTTCGCACCAACACGGTAACCCGCAGAGTCGGGCCCTGTTGTGCATAGCACAAACTAGCCTAGCTTTGCCTCACACCGCCTCGACACTGCAAGCGGTATAAACGAGGATCACGATAAAGAAAAGACACAAGAAATAAATTATAAAAGTTTAAACAATCAACACGCTTTTCGGATGAACTAACCTCGACATTATAGTACTTGATCTAACGATTAGGCAGCTGGTGCAGTCCTTGTTGTTTGTTCTTCTAATCACTAATGGGTTGAATGTACATTTGTAACTGGATCGTAGAATTCCTTGAAAATTTAGTAATCTCCACGATGTATACGTACCCAGAGGTAAGTAACAAAGTTCTGAATTTTATTTAACATTATTGTTGATGTGGAAGTTCAAAAACATTCACGTAATTTAAGAAACGTAGCATTTGTGAAAATGATAACCTCTTAATGTCAAATCAAATAAGTTCCATTGAAGTATAATTAATTAAATGGTAATAAACGCTTCTTACATTTGTAGATATTTTGATATTTCACAACATGTTGACAGTTATAAACGTCATTCGAAATTAAAAACAAAAGAACGCCGAGAAATAGTTAAAATCTACCGACGCTTGACCATGCAGCTCTCAAACTCGAATCTTAGATACACATTTACTAATGCAAATTCACTTTTTTTTCCGCAGGTTAGTTTAAAAACACAACGCCGATTCACCAACAACAATGAAAACTGTTTTTATTAGTATGAACAATAAAATAAACGCAAATTAACAATATTTGCGGAGTAGGTGAACGCGCGTGTTCTCGCACTGAAACTTAAATTGCTACTTAAAACACCAAAGATCAACAACTTCAACTTTTTTACACTGGTTGCTAAGCAACAATAACAAAAAATTAAATGCTAAGAAACGTGTCAATACCAACATATCGGAAGCAAATCTCTTGACTTTTTCATCCAATCAGAAGAAAGAAGAAAATTACAAAATTTAATAAAATCTGAATTATTAAAATAACTTTCCTAGATTTCACAAAACACAAAATCTGACTTTAAAAACATAATCCTTATCAAAAAAAAATGCACGGTATGATATCCCACAAGGCCATTCCACTATTTGAAATAAGGAAACTAATATTTTGTTTTTATTAAAAGTTTTCTAATTTTACTAAGATAAATTGAAAGAATATTAAAATCATATAAAAGTGTTCAATACACTCAAACAGACAATTTTTTTACAATTTCCCACAGGAAAAGTCCAACTGTCCCAAAAATACATGTTTGTTTATCTATGCCGATAAATATTACAACAGTTCTTAATTTACATTGTTTTAGATAAGAAAACACAAATAGGATTGGCAGATGCTTCCGAAACCTTTGTTTGTTTGTTTTATTTTTTATTTAACGTCGGCCTATTTCTGCTATTATGGCTAACCACCGACGCACAGTGGTACGAATAACTAATCTAGGTAGAATAAATTCAACTGTTAGATTTTGCAACATTCACAATTTATAGCTTTATTTTTATTTTCAAAGAGCTGTAGTAGCCTTTGGTAAACTTGCTTATTTAAAACATCTGAGAATCGGTAACGCAAAGTGCTTGCAAACATTGTCACTTATCTGTCAGTGAAGTTTACCATCTCATGTGTATCGTTTTTAACGCCGTGTTTTCAAGTTTAGATAGTGGAAAGTGAATATGGAAGTATGTATATTATTTATTTAGTTGGTTATTTTATAATTACAAGAGTTTTGTACATTTATTCCTATTTTTGTGACGTTTCATAGACATGCAGTACAGAACTGTTTTTTCTTCAACTTTTCACATTTCAAATAGACTTTAAAAAACCGTGGTACTCGATGGGACTCTATTTCTCTATGTCAAAGATTAACTAAGTCTTCTACGTTACAACACCTAACAGTTTTTGTGCAGCTACTTGCGCTTTTTTCAAATATCAATTTTTTCGCAGCAGAGTCAGAATCCCTTGGTCGTGCGGCGTGAGCTGTTTCAGCGCATATGTGATAATAATGAAACAAAAAGTTCATTACCAGCTTATGTTATAAAAAAGCTTGGTTTAGAAGATTATTCTGATGATAACATTGCGAAGTGTGTTGATAGTGTTGTAAAAACATTTATAAGCGAATTTAGTAAACGTTGGAAACAATGTTTTAGAAAGCGGGAACGTTTTTTAGCAAAATTCTCTGATTGGCTAGATAAAGAGTTACGGTTCCCTAGAAATGTCTACGATTTTTTGGAATCCCGTTTAAATACTGATAATCTTGTGCCTTCAACTTCAAAGGTGGGAAGACCTCGCAAATCGTTTGTTGAGAGTGGTTACAAAAGCAAACGTAATCTGGTACAGCCCTTGCTAGAATCACATTCATCTCAAGAAATTGTTTTTGCTGCACAATGCTCCCTGGCGTCATTAGGAAAACGAGATGCTGCAAAAATATTAAAAGAAGTCAATGAAAGTCCACGCCGAGCTTACCACGATCTCCAAAGCGTACAAATACAAACATTGCAACCACACACCTATACTGGAGAGGAGCTCTGGCATTTTTTGTAGACAATAAATTGACCAAAAGTCAATATACAAACATGCGAAAAGGTGCCAAAATGAGAAGAAGTGACATTTATCCATCATACCACGTTTTAAGAAAAATAAAATCAGAATGTTATCCTCCAAAAGATGATATAAAAATTACAGAAATTTCAGCTGAAATCAATCTACAAGCTATTATTAGCCACACAATTGAACGTCTAGTATTAGTACAAGGAAATGTGTTAACACAGTTTTTTTCTGGAGAGGAAAGTTTGTACATGATATTCAAATGGGGTTGTGACGGTAGCAGTGGCCAAAGTAAATACAAGCAGAGATTTTTAAGCGGAAACGCAATAGAAATGCATTACAGTGATGCAGATATTTTTGTTATTTCTATGGTTCCACTACAGCTCTATTCTGCTCCTGACGAAAAAAGTGAACATAAAACAATTTTTTGGCAAAATCCGCGCCCTTCATCAACAAGATTCTGCCGTCCAATAAAGTTACTGTTTGAGAAGGAGTCTACAGAAATGGCCAATAGAGAAATATTGTTGATCGAAAAACAAATAAAACAATTAAAACCCACAAAAGTAACAATAAATGGAAAAGAAGTTCAAATTTGGTCAAAATTAGTAATGACCATGGTTGACGGGAAAATATGTAATGCTGTGACAGGAAGTTCTTCGCAGAAATGTTACGTGTGTGGAGCTAAACCGACCGAGATGAA
>JABXWE010022731.1:0-24804 GCA_014611495.1 Limonius californicus
ATAGGGTAATCGGTACAGTTATTGGCCACTTAAGAAAATGTTAAGTTTAAAAATGTGTAGTATGTTCAGTTTCTTTAACAATTTACTATATTATATATTATTGTAAAGCTTATTTTATCTTCTTTCCAGAAAAAAATTAAAATATCGCAATGTTTATACATGAACGTATAATACGGTTGCTTTAAAGCAAGTCTACGAAAATATATACTTTTCACAGTAATTGAACATAATTTTTATAGTTATTGGCCATCCGTATTGAATCGATATAAACTGTCCAGCTAATCAATAAAATGGTTCATTAGGTATTATAAACATTTATTTAATATCTTTAAAAAAGGTAACTATATTACTAGCAATTACGGTAGGTATTAGAACTAAAGTGGCACACATTTGCATATTTAATATTTCTTATTTGTCCCTATTATCTATGTAAACCTGATACAATGTTTCCATATCATCCTGTTGATCTTCAGGTAAAATGCTACAATCGTTCTCTCTTTTTGGCATTATTTTCGTTCATGAAGAAGTCAATTTCTTTTTCTTCTGAGCTATCTTTTTGCATGGTACAGTGTTCTTCTTTGTCATCGGAGTTGTCGCTAAGTCTTCCAAGTTAAATTCACAAGTGCTTTCATCACGTTTGTCTTCTTTGTAGCATTTGTGGCATATAAAAGGGTCACCATCTTCCAATTCAGGAACATGCTGCTGATGTGACTTTGGGATACATTTAGTATGATATCCTTTTCTGCAGCTGTCACAAGTTAGATTAGTTTTTTAACGATTACAAATAAAGCACTTGGTTTGTGATTTGCTTTCCTACTTTTGCCGTTTTGGCCTCTTCACGTTCTTCCTTTTTTCTCGTTAGTTCCTTTTCTGCATTTGCTTTTACTGTATTCTTTTTTTCTAACATTTTCAGATCTGTTCGTGAGGTTATGGCAAAGGGTAATCTTTCTCTTTGGCGTTAGCCTTTTCGCTTTGGGGACTCTGGCCACATTAAGTAATTACCAATATTCCAAGTACGCTCAACTATTTTTACAGATGACGTGCGTATAGGTAACAACTTGCTACACGTGGTTTCATTAAAGACTGCAGAGGGTTCTTCCAGAATTGGATGGTGTCCCCTTAAGTTAGAATTATTTGTATTTCTGGTTCAAGCATATCATCACTGCTTGTATGTTCTCTACTTATTGGTATTGGGTGGTTATCACTTTGACTCGCAGTAATCTCATGGGTCACATTTTCTTCTTCCAAATTACTTGTAGACAACGTATTTTTACCACTTTAATTATGAGATTACTGTCGTTATAATACCTCCACAGTTTGTTTTGTTTGTTATTATTAATAATATTATGCATTTCCACTTTTTCTTTTTCAATTATTTTAAGAAAAGTTGAATAATTCATGGTTACATTGTTTCTGTCATCTATATATACGTCAGTATTTTCTACAAACCCCCAAGACACTTGCTATAGTCTGTAGCTCTGGCGTCAAATGGATAAACAGGCTTTAAACCCGTTTTGGAAAGTGTCTAGTTTGGCAGTTGTAATGACTACTTGTTTTAATAATAGAGTAAATGTTAGTTTTAATATGGATTCACCGGGTGATCGACAAGCTATTGTCGTACTATCTTCTGCCAGTACATTTTAATGGGGCAAAACACCGTGACATTTGCAGGTTGGAGGATCTGTGTAGCATTTGGATAAAGTGTTATTAGTTCAATACCTATTTCACAACACAGTACACTAAGATGATATGTTAGGTGTGATTTACGTTCACTAATGAATACTATTACAGGTAGTTTTACTCCTTGTTCGACCAAATCAGGATGAAACACATTGCCAATATACTCGTAGAATGTTTGTGCCGTCATCCATCCATTATCGCTACGGCCAATACTCCAACTTTCTAGAACAGTTGACGAAATTTTTTCCAGGATTCTCTCATAGGGAAATACAAACATTGTCTTTCCATCTGCGCAAAATGCAAACATCACAGTGTACCTGACAATAGTGTCCTCCTCCACTTCTGTTAGTATAGGTGATGGTCCAGAAGTCGTTTTATGTCCGGGGTATTTTGTCTTAAATTGCAATGTAGCCCGTGGTATGCGATACTGTTTTGCAATGCTTCTAAGTGAGCCTACATTAGTTTGTATATCGCTAATAACTCTGTCGACCATCGAACGGCTATAATTTAGAGCTTTTGGCATGACGAATCTGTATACAAAATTATGGTTTTTAAAAAGTACAGTTACAGTTATTGGCCAGATATTCAACGTAGCTATTGGCATATGGCTAGTAACTATCTAGAGACAAGGAAAATACATTTTATTTAACGCGTAATACAGCAGGCGTGCGTAGAGCATGCATGGACCAAAAAGATTACCTAATAAAAAAAGAAGGTAGAAACAGTTATTGGCCGGGGACACTAATAACTATTTTTTCGTTTATTTTTGAAACAGTAATTGGCCACCTGTTTAAATGCCCTAGGAAATGCTGTACGTGGGCAATTAATGAAAAGAGGGCACTATATACCTTTATTTTACCAGGAAACCACAAATCTCACCAATAATATCAATTATTATATTCATGCAACTGTCAAGAAGACTAAAGATTTTTCTGTTTTAGCACCACTTATATGTTAAATTAGCAACTACACTATAAATAAATATCTGTCAGTAGACTTTACTGCTGAAAAAATCAAGTTAGGACTTTGCTTAGTCTTATACTTAGTTTTTACGTCCACACCGGCCAATTACTATCTGGTGGCCAATAACTATACCGTTTACCCTACATTTTTATTATTGTATTTACAAGAAATGGTCAATATTGTGTCCATTGTGTTCGATACACAAAGTCAAAGGTCTACGGACAACTTCTTAGCCGACTGCATCTCTTGCATTGGAAGTGCCGTGTTCCCTCAGCTGACGATGTGAATTAAAGAAAACTGCACGCGTAAGCAGTCTTCTATTGGAATATCTTCTGTGATATTTTAGTTATGAATATCTGCATATTCTTAATTTGAAAATAACATTGACATTTTGAATCACTTGTGAATTACGATGGGAATAAGGATACAAAGAAGAAGCCAATAACTTTAGTATCACAGTAATAAACTGACAAGTTACAAACAATACTTTGTTAAAAAACGATGTTCAAATATTACCAAACAAAAGACGCGATCATGGCAACTAGATCAGTATTTCAGAAATCCGTTGAGCTAAAATTTTAGCCACATAAATTATGAAATAAACAATAACTCGTTAACTGTTACGTTTAGCACATATGTTTATACGGACTTTTCGACTCTAAATAAGTTGTGGAATTCATCTTTGAAATATTGCCCATACGTTTTGGGACGTATATAATACTGTATATTTTTCATACTCATAGAAACCTTGGGAGCAGGTATTATAAGAAAATGAAATAAAATGCAATTTTGTTAGAAATATTAAAAAAATATATTCTGCAATTAATATACAGGGATTCTAAACATGTGCGAAAAACTTTAACCACATATGTATAGCTCAGGTTATTTAACCCGTGTCAATTAGTGATTTTTTTCAAAATAAATCAGCGCCCTTACGGATATATGGGGCTTCAAAGTTGTCTACATCAATTCATTAAAATATATAACTTCTTTGTATCAGCTCCGAATGCGATAAACTTTGTGGTTTCAGAAGCTAACAGTCGAAGATTAATTTCCAGTCGAGGAAAATGTACAATTGAGTGTGCAGAAATTTGACCCAGATGTGAAAACCCGGTTAAAAGTGTATAAATTTGGGTATATATTGAAAATCAGATTGTTAACCTAAGTTCTTTTGCAGCGTTTGAACTAATATTCTGTGTTCCAAAATATCGGTCTTTAGTCGGTCAGACAAGAAACAAAAAATATATTTACATTTTAGTTAACTGATATAAACATATCATTGAAGCGCCATAACTCCGTAACGGTGCCAAATTCAAAAAGATGACTAGCTGATTTAGGGGTTAAATAACCTCAGCTATATCCGGTTAAATATTTTCGCACATGTTTAAATTCGCCCTGTATAGTATAAATGTCTTGAAATCATAAGAAATTTTAATCAATACATTTGTATAGTAATCGTGAGTACAGTTATGGATAACGTGCATATTTCTCCTACACATAGAAATATGTAACGAATCTTAACCGACTAATTTTTTATGAATTCAATAAATTTGAAACTGTTTCATTTTTACAGATACTCCCCAAAATTTTAATATGCTCACCAGTGGCATCTCGAATACGGTAAGAGATACGAGGGCGGTTAAATTAGAGAAAGGTTGTGCTTGGATATTTTTATTTGTACTTGATCTATCATGGAAAAAACTGAAAAATGTAATTTCAGAAATAAATTATCTTCCCACCATTGACGTTATTTCAATCAAATTTGGTAACTTTATGTTCTTAGTCATGGTGAGTTGAAAGACATTGACTCTAGACCTTCTAGATTTCAACCTGCGACATTCAATTTTTTCTTATGGCCGCCATACTAGATAGACAGAAAATTAGCTTTACAAATTGGTAACTAATATAACCTTTTCCTTCCAAAAAAACTGTATTTTAAATTGGTATTTAAACTCTTTAAATACTTTAAATATTTTATTGGTCTAACTATAACGAGATAACAAATTTATAAACAGTAGATGATTATTTAAATTGTTCTAAGTGGTTTATGATGCAGAAGTTAGTCCTCAAATTCATTTCGTACACTGTTTTTTGGGTAGTCTGCCTTCGAGTGGATTCGAAGTCATTTTAGATTTTGAGGCGAAGATATCCGATATTTTCCATAGGGGATGAATACACAGCGAAACTAATCCATAGGGCTTAAGCGTGGCGATCATGGAGACCAATGAATAGGGCCAAACGTGGCAAGTGATGAAAAAATGAATTTAAATAATATCGAACAATGTGGGTGTTGTAAGGACCAACTCCGTCTTGCTGGTATCACTTTTGCTTTCGAAGAGTTACTAATGGCGTGGCGATTCGTCTAGCATATCTTCTAAATTTGTTTGCAAAAAATGTAAATATCCAGACTCATCTAAATGTCCATCGATAAAAAAAGGCCAGCCTATACGTTCAAAGAATATTGAACTTGCGGCCTAGTTTCTTTTATTAAACAGGGATTCTCTGTTGCATAGTGATGAAGATTTTTCCTGTTAAACATTCCCGAATTTTTAAATAAGGACTCATCACTCATCAGTCCATAGTATTTCTTTGGAAAAATGTGGATCTTGCCTCAGATTTTCACGAAACCAATAACAAAACTCCAATCTTTTATTACAATCATCAGGATAAATAGTTTGTGCACGTGTGAATTTATAATCATGGTACTTTATTTATTGATGATTTTCCTCACATATGAATGATTCTTGAGAAATTCTTCGGTTAGAGTTTTCTGGATCAATCGCTAATTGCGCACTAATTCACTCCATTTGCAATAAGTCCTTTTCCATACGGCCCTCGGTTTTCTAAACTTGCCACAAACAGCCAAATTCCTTGAAATCCCTGTAAACATTGTTGAGTGAGGTAGCAGTCTCTCTGGATACAAATTTGCATAACTAGACGCTAAAACAGAATTTCTATTGCTGTGAATGTAGACATCGTACATATTCTGTTTTACTTCATCGGTGAATATCTTGATAATTACAAAAATCAATAAAGAAACTCTACATACACCACCTAAATGTAATTTCTCTATTTTGTTATTAAAGCAAATCATATGTTACCTGTCAGTTTCAATTTAACTAATCATCTACTGTTTCTAAATTTCATATCTCGTTATCCTTAGACCAATAAAATCTTTGCAATATTTAAATGATAATTCCCGGTACAATCTGCCACTTTAAGCATTCTTTCAGTTGGTTTTCAAAGCCTACGCGATTTTTAAAAGTATTTACAAAAATTATAAAATTCAACAAGTTTTTTGAAAAACAAGTGTCATGTTGGCTAGTAGTTTGAAAAGCTATTTTTTTTGTCTATCTAATGGTGTGATAATCCATTATGGCGGCTATAAGAAATAAAAGAGTTGACTATCGCAGCTTGAAATCTAGAAGGCCTAGAAAATTTCTGACAGCGTCAATTAACTCACAGTGACTAAAAACATAAAGTTTGATTGAAATTGCGTCAATGGTGGGGAAGATAATAATTTATTTCGAAAATCACAATTTTCAGTTTTTTCGTGATAAATCAAGAACGAATCAAAATATCCAAAATTTCTTTTCAGATTCTCATTCGCCATAATAAACCGCAAGTTTTGTCTAATTTAACTGACCTCGTATCTCTTACCTTTTCCGAGATGCGAATGGTGAGCATCGAAAAATTTACCACCGTGTATAATGGTTCGACTGCATAGGGACTATTAAAAAACGGATGGATTCAACAATTGAATTAATGATTCTGGCGGGGCATATAACTCGAAATATTTTGATGACCGGTATGTTACTGCCAGGAGTATTGAAGCAACTTTAAAGATTGATGTGAAAGCAATTGACACCATTTTACACAAACATTTGATGGTACGTAAGCTTTGTGCCCGTTGGATTCCCCACAATTTGACTCCAGTTCAAAAAGAAAACCGTATGGCATGGTGCAGATCTACATTTGATTGCTTCGACAATGGTGTACAATATCATTACAGGAGATGAAACGTGGGTATATTGCTATGATCCCGAAAGAAAGCAACAGTCGGCAGTTCGGGTATTTGAGAACGAATCGGCTCCAACAAAAGTTGAAAAAAAGACGAAAGAAGAAGATGTCCGCCACATTTTTTGGAATTATTGGACGTGTTTCCACTGTGACACTGGAGGATCGTGGTTCTGTTAATGCTGAATGGTACACTACAGTTTGTTTGCCTCAGGTTCTCCAAAATGTTCGCGAAAAACGTCCAAAAGGTAGGATCATCTTGCACCAAGATAACGCTCGGGCGCATACTGCTGCTCGAACGACTGAGTATTTAAATGATCAAAACATTAAAATAATGGGCCATTCGCCATACAGTCCAGACCTAGCGCCTAATGATTTCTTTTTATTTCCGCGTGTAAAAAATAAGTTACAGGGTTTTGCGTTTTACATCGGCCGAAGAAGCAGTTGACGCATTTAGTAATGAAATAAATATCCTAACGCGGGAAGATTGGAGAAAATGGTTTGAAGATTGGTTTTCAAGGATGTAAAAATGCATTGACTGTGGAGGGGAATACTTTTAAAAATTATAAATAAATGTGTTTTGTCAATAAATTGTATATTACTTTACCAGTTTACCCTCGTAGTTATACAAAAATGTGGTAACGTACATTTACATTTTTGAAATGAAATAACTAAAAATAGAGAAATGTCATTTTAGGAGATTTTGGTGTTAATGGAGAATATATTGATATAGCCTAGATGACTAAATATGGTTTTTCTAAATCGTGCACTGACAAAGTTCGTTGATGGGCAAGGGTATTTTGAAAACCCAATGTATTTCGAATTTTTATATATTAGCACCTATATATACAGGGAATTTTTCTTTTTAGTATACATTGCCTATGTATACTTTTAAAAAGAACGCATCAATTACGCCTATTGTGTAGCCAACCAACTATACCCACAACTAAAAAACAGAAGCAAACGTCACTGTAGTTGTGAATTATTTGAGTATGAAGGTTATGTTGATGCAGTGTTTATATTAAATAAGTAAATCAAAATGAGTTGAACAACAACGACGATTATTATTGTAAAACATTAAATATCAATAACAGAAAACGGAAATGAAAATAAAAACAACAGTTACAACAGGTATTCGAAATGGCCACCTTTTACTTCTAAACAATAACCTAAACGGTGTTGAAAAGTACGCACAGCATTCGCAAGAAAGTTGGGATTCAAGCTATTGCATTCGGTACGTATGCGATCTTTTAATTCATCAATACTTTGTATTGGAATATTTGTAGAAATTTTTGATTTCAGATATCCCCAAGCAAAGAAGTCATTGGGCGACAAATCGCCTGTAAAACTTGTCGTTTAGAAAGTTTCTTATAGCATTCGTGGAATGCGCAGGGGTTCCATCCATCTGAAACCACGGGTCATCGATGTTTAAGTTATCCGTTGCTGGAATGATGTCGTTCCTTAATAGATCTAAAAATTTGGCATCAATAAAATATTGATAAGCTTATTTTCAACTATTCCTAGCCATACGTTAACTTTCCCAGTATATTGACTGTGAGTTAGGTTTTGTAAATGGCATATAATGCGGGACCAATATCTAAGAAATAAGTTTATCAGGATACTGGATAGTGGATAGATGAGGAATTATAATACACGCCGAAAATTTAGTGAATTGACTTCTCCATTTATTGTGAAAGTTTCTTCATCACTAAAAATGATCTTATTTAAAATGTATTCATGTTCATTCAACAAATTGAAGAATGTTTCAGAAAAGATTATTCTTTTTTTTTGTCTCCATCGAATAGTTGTTGGTGATTCGAAAATTTGTACGATTTATATTTAAATTCTTTTAGTGTTATAAATACCGACGTTTCAGAAATATTAAAATGTGAACCTATTTCTCGTAGTGATCCTATGGGGTTTTCTTCAACGTAGTATAAAATATTTAATTTCATTTCTTCGGTTAAAACGTGATTACGTTTAGTTCTTATTTTATGGGAATTTATTACGCATCCCTCTGATTTAAATTTTCTAACAATTGTTTGTATGGTTCGAATACAAGGAATAGGTATTTCTAGATATTTTATTGAAAATAAGTCTCTCACAGTTCTTAAGCTGTTAACATTCCGATGCCACATTAGAATTTCCACTTGTTCGTCTTTACTGTACATGGTTGTATAAAAATAGCAAAAAGATACTAAATAAAGACCAATTTTATTTTTTAACTTTGAATTAATTTGATTGTTTTGGCCACAGTAGGCTTTAGTTGTCTGTATAGTTGGTTGCCTACATAACAGGCGTAATTGATGCATTCCTTTTAAAAGTATACATAGCCAATGTATACTAAAAAGAAAAATTCCCTGTATAACTGAGATGTATTTGTAAAATATTCCTAAAAGTTTTTGAAATTACTTCTTTACTTTCCATTCTTCTAGAAACAAATTACAGTTTAGGTGTATAAAAAAACTCTCCTCTAAAATTTTATCGAAAACCAGATTAATAGCTTAGGTAAGTAATATAGACGACCACATGCATGCAGGCAGGCACTCTATAATTATCTTTTTTAGGAAAGAAAGCAGTTTATTTCGTATACCGGTGGCGAATCGTGTCGCGGCGAATACTGGACGCTGATTGTGCTAGGTTAATTCTTCCCAGTCCGTCACATTTTGAATAAGTATGTATGATGTTTACTTGTATTAAAATGGCAGTTTTACAACGGAGAATTTACATGAAATACAGAACAAGCTTTAGAACACATCCTGGACCTTCATAACAGAAATCAGTTTAGAAAGTCGTAAAATAACCACCAAAACTTGATTTAAAATACTTTTAAGTGTTACTCAAACTTAAGTTAAGGAAGAATTGAATTTTTTTGTTTTTCTGTGGGGCGAAGAATGTTTAAATCTTTAATTTATGAAGTTAGGGTATATGCAAGATATGCAATCTAATAGTCAAAAGGAAACTTTGGTAACCGTAAAGAAGCTACAACCGACAACCAACAGCGCTGCAGCCTGCGGATAAAGATAAATGTTTTTATTTTCTTTTTGATGTGTTCATGAAGCAGAATTCACATGTGTTGGCCCTATAGCTATTTTTGGAAGGGTTCGTGAGTTCATGATATTCAAGAACTTCAGCGGTACATTATAAATTTAAGGTTGCCTTTTTAAAAATTGGATATGGTTAGTATTGAACCTACATTTATATACTGTCAGTTGAATGACATTGACAGACATTTTCTACGCCTTCTAGGTTTCAAGCTGCTATAGTCAACGTTATTATTTCTTATGTCCACCATATTGGGTTATCACACCATTAGATAGACAAAAAAATTAGTTCTTCAAATTGGTAACAACAAATCCCTTTTTTCCAAAAAAATTTTATTGGTCTAACGATAATAAGATGACAAACTCAAAAACATTATAGTTATTGAAATTGTTTAAAGTGCTCGCCCTTATTTGCGATGCAGAGAATAGTCCTCAAATTCATTTCGTCCACTGATTTTTGGATAGTCTGCCTCAGAATGGAGTCAAAGGCATTTTTGATTTTGAGCCGAAGATGTTCGATATTTTCCCTCGAGGATGCATACATTGCCCTACAGAAAGTAATCCGTAGGCGTTAAGCATGGCGATCGTGCAGACCAACGAACAGGCCCAAACGTGCCAAGTCATGAATTGCATGTAAATAATCTCGAAAAATGCTGGCGTTGTGAGGACCAGTCCATTTTTCTGGAAAAATGTGGATCTTACTGCAGTTTTTCATGAAACAACAGTCAAAACAACAATAACAAAAGTCCAATCTTTTATTACTATCACAAAGATGAAGAGTTTGTGCAAGTTTGAATATATAAGCATGATACTTATGTGTTTTGATGATACCTCTGCTGGGGTTTTCTGGATCAATCGCTAATTGAACCAGCACATTCACTTTATTAGCAATAATTCCTTTTCTATACGGCCCTCCCGCTCTTATAAACATGCCACAAACAGTCAAATTTCTTGAAATCCTTGCAAACATTGTTCGATGGGGCATCTGTCGCTCTGCATTCAAATTTACATAATTTTCAGACGCTAAAGAGAATTTCTGTTGCTATGAATGTAGGCATTGTACATATTCTGCTTTTTTTTTATCGGTGAACATATTGACAATTACAAAACACAATATAGAAACTCTAAGTATACCACTTAAACGCAATCTGTCTATTTTGTCATTAAAACAAAATCATTTGTTACCTGTTAGTTTTAATAGTTTTATAAACGGCGCGCACTTTGAAAATTTACATAATCATCTGCTGTTCTTAAATTTGTTATGTCGTTACCGTTAGACTAATAAAATGTCTACAGCATTAAAAATTATTGTTGCTATTATTTTTCCAAGCCTGCGCGATTTTCTAAATTATTTACACAAATTACCAAATATCAACAAGTTTTTTATGTTGGTTAATAATTTGGAAAGTTAATTTTATGTCTATCTAGTTGTTATGTTCGTTGATTTTGCCGCTTCATCTGAATTAAAGTTTTATTTTAAAGTCATTTACTATTTTATTATTTTTAAATATTAACTAATGGGAGACCATTTGCGAAACTTACTCAAACGCTTGCGGGGATGGCTCAGTGGTAGAGAGTCAAGCTTTAGATGTAATAGTACAAACGCTTCCCGGTTCGAATCTCCCCAGGGTCGCGCTTGTTTAGTCTGTTTAATGCTGATTGAAAACAGTTCTTAGAATTCCTTCCTTAGTAGAATAGCCGGAAGTTCCACGTGGGAGATTTTGTTCTAAGATTCTTGCGACATATTTCGCAATATGATGACATATTTCAGCTGTTTGAGGTTCGCATTGCGTTTTTTAGTCAGTCGATTTACCATCTTCGCTCGACCCTGTTGCCCGCTACCATCTCGGCACCGATGATAAAATAAGGCAAGACAAAGGTGAGCGCTAGCTTCTGGGAGCGAATGACGTGGTTTTTGGAAACGGAGTTGTTGGCAGCCTTCTGCTAAATGAATATATCGTATCGTTTTTTTGCCGTTGGCAAAAGAATCTTTAACTTGTGTCGGATTAAAAATATTAGCATAGTGTCAGCGTTTTATAAAGACAATTCAGTGAAATTGTTCTCTCGACTTATGTCGGATTAAAGCTTTCAACCCCGTGATAGTCTTCCTTGAGGCGTTGCAAGTGATCATCCCGTACAGCGGCGGAGATTTTGGCTCCTAAAGCTCCCGTCTTTCTTTCTCTTCGTCAAAGAAAGTCCTGGCCCGTAACGTTGTCGCCATCGTGATCCAGTCTTCAGGGGTGTGACTGCGAATTTTGTCTGTTTGTTTTGGTTTCATTTTATTAGACTAAAGAGCCGTGCCCTTTTTATTTGATGCGACGTAAAGCAACTTTCAGTCGCCAGTTGTCATTTGTTTTTGTTAACAGTAAAGTGCAATTATAAATTGTAATTTTTGTAAACTCGAACGTCACTGGCTGCGTATACCTTTGGTTAAGAAAATAAATGCCGCAAGCCAGGGGCGGCGAGCCTTTCTTGTTCCAACGTTCCAACTGCCCTTGTATTAAACCATAATTATTACCATTTTGAATGTAATCTTTGCTTTTGTATTATGCGTCACCAATTTCAACCAATAGAGCTATATTTGTTTTAAAATTCACCATATCTTTTATTTCGGTGTATTTTTATTGTATTGTGTGCTTTGTGAACTTTGTAAGCTTCATAAACAGGAGGGAGGCACAATAAAGGCGAGTCCGATTCCCGTAAGCTGCTAGCTTCTCGGCTTTCCACGAGAACCAGCAATCAGCTGTGATTTGGAAGGTGGCGCCCGCAAATTTTGACCTACTCTGTACACAACTAGGTACGATTTCCCTCCCGTCAGCGTTCATCGTGAACCACCCCTACTCCTCTGAGTTTAGCTGCAGGCCTTTTTCCATCTTTCCTGTTGCAGGTCGACGAAAAAGCTCGTTTTACCCATAACATAATATGGCGACCATAAGAAATAAAAAAGTTGACTATCGCTGCTTGAAATCTAGACCTAGAAAATTTCTGTCAATGTCAATTAACCCACAGTGACCATAAACATAAAGTTACCAAATCACAAATATCACTTTTTTCGTGATAAATCACAAACGAATCGATATATCCAGGATTTATTTTCAGATTCTCAATTACCATAAAAAAACTTTTCTCTAATTTAACCGACCTCGTTGTTTCTTATCGTTTCCGAGAAGCCAATGGTCAACATCGAAAAATCCACCACCCTGTATAGCTGGTTCATAATTCACGATTTGCAATAACAAAAATAAAACATGCATACAAAAGTCTATAAAAAAGTTGAGAATATTTAAAATGAACATTTGTTGACTAAAAATGTTCAATTAGCTTTTATCATTGGCTTAATTTAACCCTGACTTTAGGGGATCAATTTTATTTATGGCGTTAGTATGAAAATATTATTATAAATTTAAAAATCAGCAATTTACAAGCAACTGCCAGGGGAATTTTAATAAATACTACGATTTAACTACGACATTGCATGAAATTTCCTTGAATTTCCATGGGTTCGTTTACTTTTCGAAACAAGGCCTTTGGCACATTTCATTACTTTTTCATAGTAAAAACGTTCCGGGTATTTATACGTTCACGTGCAATTGGTTTGGAAACCAATTTCTTGTGACACTTTACACCGCCAATAAACGTTCTTACAGCAATGCCGTAGAACAGAACGGGCCCAAGGGGGCCACCCTGGGCAACGCCGCGAGTACACCTACCTGACGAGATCGGCCTCATAGGACAGGTCATAATGTTCTCGCATCGCTGGCCATCGATGTTGAACTCCTCGTTTTCAATATAAAGTTTGATGAAAGGTAGCCTCGTGTTTAGATAGTATCGACAATGCAGGTTCCTGGGATAAACTCCAGGATAAGCCGGCGATTGAACGTAGCAAGTTTGGAGACGACAATCCCTGAATATTCGCTCACAGTACGACCTGGAAACGGACCAATGAGAACGGAAATCATTAAGCTGTAAACGCAATGTTGTTATGAGTTTTCGGTTCTTGTTGTTGATTGGGACGCAATTATTATTAATGTGAAGGCCGCCGCTGTGCTTTTGAGGTCCAAGTACTCTTCAAATAACGATCGAACGAACAAGAAACGGACAAAGGCGTGCAGTCAGCGTTTGCTGTGTGCTTTCACGAGCATTTTTATTTAAGAAAATTTTTTAATAACAACGTATTACAAATTAATTGGGATTTTTCTCAAGAACGTACATTAAGGCGGTTCTTTTTAAAACATAATTTTCCTTTTCCTTTCAGTATTAAAACTGATAAAAATCTGGCCGACAAATAATATTAATTATTATTGTCTTTCCAATTTACATTAATATTAAGTCCATCCATTTACTTTTATCAATAAGTGATGTAATGACCTGCTTGATTAGAGAGACGAAGTCTCTTTTTCGGGCTTAGGCATTTTCTTAAGAAACGAAACTATAAATAATGAATAATATGTTATACATATGCATGGATTTGCAATAGAACAAATTTTAAATAAAAATAAGCCCAAATTAGCCTATAAACGAAGATGTTACACAGTTACACTTCAAATTTGTTTTAAAGACTATGTTTTTGTGGTTAGCTATACAGGATGTCCCAAAACTTATCGGCAATATTTCAAAGATGAATTCCAGAAATTATTTAGTGTCGAAAAGTCCGTATAAACATATGTCCTAAACGTAACCGTTAACGAGTTATTGTTTACTTCAAAATTTATGTGGCTAAAATTTTAGTTCAACGAATTTTATTAAATAAATCTTTTTTAATACATTTTTATTATTTTTTATTTACAAGAAGTGTTCAAAATTATCTTCATTATGTTCTGTACACAAAGCTGTACGTCTCGGAAGAGATCGCTGCGCTTTTAATATAGTTGCTGGGTTATTCCTAATAATATCGGCAGCCTGATGAATTCTGCACTGTCATGTGACCGCAAACATACTACAACTCTAATGGAGTCAGGTCCGGCGTACCCGGTGGCCATACTGCGGGTCCTCCTACTCCAATCCATCTTCCCGGAAAAAGCAAGCTCTAACACGAAGACATTAATGTGCTGGTGCCCCATCGTGTTGATACCACATTGCACGTCTAATATTTAATGGCACATCTTCCAGTTGATTAATTGTTGATTGTTCATACGTGGAGGGTTGCTACTGTCCTTGACACTGCGGCCTCTTGGGCCTATTGTGCATCCCCTTCTGTCGCTAGTCGATGTCAAATAGATTCATCCCCTTTATCAGGTGTAACAAATTCCGCGCCTGGTTGGAAGCAACCCATTTTGCATTTTACATTTCGGAAGACAAGGTAGATTTATGCGCATATTAGCGGAGTTTCGAAAAATTGAGGGGGAGACAAAAATTTTCTACGAAGTCAAGGAACGAGGACGATTGAGTATTGAAGTTGATCGGACATATACGTGCAACGTGTGTTATTATTGTAATAAATCGTTCGCGATTTGGAAAATAGATTTCCGATTTGAAACATCACGGCACAGGTTGTGGAAATCAAAACTCCAGGAATTAGTAATTCCAATCTAGTAGTATTCCGGTCAAGCTGAGAGTTCTTTTTTTTGTCAGTTTACCAGCCACTGGTCAGTTAATTAGTAATACGAAGATTGTTCAGTCTTTGCGCTGTAATTTTAATTTAGGCAAATACGCTTGGGTGGAAAGTCTGCTGATAAGGTCCACTAAGACCACAGGCATTGTCAAGTCCGTTGGGCTAGTTTTTCCCTCAACCGCTCCAAGCGCTGGCGTTGGTGATAACATCGTGAGACCTGCTTGCAGAGATAGACAGCACACTTGCAAGAGGGAAATGAATTAATATTATTTCACGCTAATATTTTTGAGGACGGAACATTTGTAAATTTATGATTGTCTTATTTTATTATATAAACAATTTTCGTTGACGTGATTGTAACAGGGGTTTGTAATGTTGGGGAACTAATTAAGCTTACATATACTTTAATTATTATTATACTTTTAATTTATTGTATTGGGGAACAATTTTACGTGTTTGTGAATAGGGTACTCCGAGAGTGGGACGACATTGCGTTTCTATAGTTTTCAGTTGGAATTGGTCGGTTTTGTCCGCGTGATTTCGCTTCGCGAAGCCTCTCGGACGTGATTTTGCGTTAGTTAACTAAGATTTTGATGTACAAATAAACGCAATTACTGTCCTTCATTTGTTTGAGTGTTGCCCGAAGTTTATTTAATTAATTCTTTTCTACGTAAAATTGGGACTTTATTTCTTATACTGGTATGTTGGGTTATTCTCAAATTAAACGAGATTTGGTTGCAACTTGTCTTTTCATTATCGACGATTTATATAAGCTAAGTTTACATAAGAAGAGCTACGGAAATAAGGTAGGTGATTAGCCATCTAGAGTGTCCGACTTCCCATATTACACCTCGGACGGTGTTAGTAAATATAAGTCGGTGGCGCCTCTTATTTATTTGTTTAGAATCCACTCCATCTTCGATTGGGTTTCCCGGGATATTAACATTGTCAAGTTATTATTTTCCTACTGGAGCAAGGGTGTAGCATCGAGAGGGTTTTTACACATCATCGATTATTTTACCAAATTTAAATAGGCGTGACACAGGTCTAGGAGTTTATTGATCAGACTAGATTGCGGCTGTACCTCGTTGGGATTAGCGCCCTCAAAGATTTTATATCTTCTACAAGCTAAGGCTTTGCATTGGAATATTATGTGGGAGGCTGTTTCCTCTTCCTCGCCACACAGTCTGCATATAGGATCTTCGTTAAATATCCCTATGTTGTAGAGGCATTGTCTGAAGTGCCAGTGTTCCATTAGGAATCCTATCACTACTACAATTTGAATCCTACTGAGTTGTAGGACTGTTTTGGTAAGCTTGTGGGGGTGGTTACCCATTATAGCTTTGGTTTGTCTTTGCCGAGGTGAGAGTCTCCAGTGTTCCGAATGTTTGATTACGATCCATTCTTTAACTGCTCCTCTCACTGTCTGCTTAGTTAGATCGACTACAGGTTTAGACCCTGCGAACAATGTTTCAGATCCTAGTTTTGCTAGTTTATCTGCGTTTTCATTTCCTTCTATGCCTGTGTGACCTGGCACCCACACAAGTTTTACCTTGTTAGAGTTTGCCAGTATTAGGAGACTACGAAGGCAGTTCCAGACAAGTTTTTCTTAATCTGGTTTAAATTCAGTGCTTTCAAAGCTGCCTGACTGTCAGACATAATAAGGATGGTTGTGTTTGTATAGCGCCTTCTTATCTTCTCTTTTATTGCTGCTAGAATTGTATAGGTTTCAGTTTGAAATATTGTGGTAGTTTGATCAGAGATATGGATGTACTATATCTTGGTCTACTGCCGTATACATCAGCTCTGCTTCCGTTGCTTGTGCGTGGACCGTCTGTATACCATACTAAGCTTTAATACAAGTCTGGTGGATCCCTTTGAACCCATCCCATCTTCCAATAATAAGGGTAAAGAGTTTTCTAGACAATATTCGTAATTCTCACCATTCAAATGGTGTGGCAGTTCAAGTGGTCCAATCAGACGAAGATTAAGAATACCTGCAGCTATCATATTAACACTAAATCTATGTTGAAAAGGAGAGTGTTTTCTTAAATGAGGATTTTCTGCAGCCTATTCATGAAAATTATGATAATAAATTCATACCATCTCGTGTGAAAAAAGCTTCATGGTTCATAAAATATGCTGCGGATTTTGCTTATTTTGTACCCAATTACAAAATTTTAAACGAGCTTCAAAATCATTACCTAGAGTTTGAACTCTTTGATGATGCTATTGATATAAGCGAGCACTTTTTATTATTCTTCAAACCTGGTTTCTACATATTCCAGTACGTAATGCAATTCTTCGCACACTTAAAGACGAATCTTCTGTAATAAATCAAGAACTCGTTCATCATCGTTTATGGGTCTATGCACAACTGCTTGGCCGACTGCATATCTTGCATTGAAAGTGCCATGTTCCCTCAGTTGACGATGTAAATTAAAGAAAACTGCAACTCTTCTATTGGGATATCTTCTATGATAACATGTTGTGCTGCTAAAGCATTTCCATCACCGAGACCGTAAATATAATGAATATCTGCATATTCTTCATTTGGAAATAACATTGGCATTGTGAATCACTTGTGAATTACGATGGGAATATGGATACAAAGAAGAAGCCAATAACTTCAGTATCACAGTAATAAACTGACAAGTTACAAACAAAAATTTGTTAAAAACGATATTCAAATGTTACCAAACAAAAGACATGATCATGGTAACTAGATCAGTATTTTGAACTGAAATTTTAGCCACATGAATTATGAAATAAACAATAACTCGTTAAAGGTTACGTTTAAGACACATGTTTATATAGACTTTTCGACTCTAAATAGTCGTAAGTTCTGGAATTCGTCCTTGAAATATTGGCGGCACGTTTTGGGACATCCTGTATACATACATACAAATCTGTGCTCAATTGTAAAATATGTGAAATTTGTATATCATGTTTAATTTGCTATAAGTCATGTGTAAATAGATTTTGTTTGGTATAATTTATGGACTATGGTATATGGTTTAAATTAGGTTTAGTGTAAACATTAGTTTTTGTAATTGTGTTCTATTATTTTTAAGTCGAACAATGTTAGTGGAGTTAACGTCGCAATATTATGGGCTGATTACAAATAACAAGGCAAAGAATACAGGAACAGTTACCCTTGCACGACTTCTCCTCTTCTATTAGGATAAAGTTCTGGATGTTGTCCATATCGTAAATAGACGACCAGCTGTTGCTCAGCCCTGGTATCGAAACTAAAATACGTTTGGTCCGTGAAGTTATCCACATGAAATACGACTTTGACGAAAGAAGTTTCGGACATGAACGTTTGGGGCTGCTCCGTTTCCCCGCAGAACATTCCCGGTTCCTTTCGGTTCGACACGTCCGTTTTTGCGTTGCCATCTACTATCTATAAAAAAGAAACAGCAAATAGAAATATATAAATTTGTCTTACATCATAAATGTTATAAATATATAAGGCATTCCGAATTATAAAATCACCTTTGGGAAATCGAAACGGTAAAGAAAACACAACTTTGGTTAAATTGCAAATTGTATGTAATTTGTTTAGTTTTTATGCGATTTAGAATAAGTAGTGAGTCATCCTATTTGTAATGTTGTTTTTAAAATGATGGGCCTTGTCCTATGCTCATTGACAGCCGGTAAGTTTTCTATTAAAATATTGCTGTATGTACTTGGTGCTATACCGTACTATTATAAATTACCAAAAATTATGTAATCAGTAAGATTTTCGAATATTTTTATATTACATCGCAGACCTGAAACTTTCTATAGATCCTTTTGCTTAAATGTAATGAAACTTGGATTTGTTTGATTTCCCGTTTAGGCGAATTCCACTTATACTCCCGGCCGAACTGCTATAGTTTTATGTATGCAAATCTTTGAATAAATCGAAATGAGAATAATGGAAGTTAGTCGAAATGTTTTGTTATTCTACTCAGTGTTTATAGGCATATTTGACCTAAAATTATGTAGTTATATTTTGCAGAACAAGACATTTTTATTGTAAGATCTTGATAATATGCAGTAATGTAGTTACAACCACAATTCACAATAAAACTCTAGGAAATGAGAATGAGATCATTGAAACTTCTCATTTATCGAATAGTAGTTGGAAATAGTTGATCCAGCTGATGAAGCACGTAGGCGATAACAACATATAGGCAACACTGGAGGGCATCCCAAGTGCCGCAAAGTATATTCGTTTTATACAAAAGGGCTTCTTATAGGGGGGTCATATGTAGGGCTTCATAAATACTATTAAATATATTTTGTTGTATAAATTAAAAAAAGTTACCGCTCTAAGATTGCCTCACTTCCTACACTAATATTCAACATTTATATACAATTCACCACTGCTAGCTCTAGTATTTCGCCCGGGCTTCTGAGCGTATTATATATATTGTAACGTTTCTTACGCCTGATGTTTAGACAACTCATTTTGCGTATGGTGTTATTCCCCAATTGTAGTAAAATATATATTTCGAAGCTGGTAGACATGTAGAATTTTGGGCGAGTCCAAGTTTAAAAAGTTTGAGGGGAGATTTTGGATTCAAGACAGTTGCACGAAGTCTGTGGTGCAAGTTAGAACGATTCTTTTCTGGAGGTATTTTTGTGTCGTAGATTGAAATTATTCGTTATAATAGGGAAGTTTATTCCATTCTAAAATCTACGTCACTTAAGAGTTTTGTGTCTTCGATTGGAAGATAAACTCAGGAAGTTTTTTTTTCCGATATTAAATATCACAGTTAAGGAAGCTACTGTTCACGCCAGTATTATAAGCATCTGGTAAGTTTTTGTTTCAATCGCTTGTCTTGTTTCGTTCTCTTGGATTTGTTTGCTAACTTTGGTATTTTAATTAAAATTAGGCACGAAGTGTGGGGTAATTAATCCGCCCGTAGAGGAATTAAGAGTGATAACGATTAGAAGAATTTACGTTTCACGGAAATTCCGATCCACTTCGAGTGAAGAGATCTGGTTTTCGCTGACACCTGCATTGGAGGTCACCTTCTTGCATACCTGCGTTGGGAGATAAGAAAATTTCGTTCAAAGGGAAGTGTAATTTTATATTTCTACCTACGATTGGATTTATTTAAAATCATTCAAAATTTTATAACAATATTTAACCAGCTATTTTCATATTATTATTATTCGTCGTAAATATTTGAACTTTATAATATTCTGGAGATTATATATTTTGTTATGATGTTGTAATAGTACGACAATTTTACGTGGTTTTGTTATATACAGGGTACTCCGACCGGTGTATATTATTGCGTCTTGTAGTTAAATTTTGGGGTCATATTATTTATTTTGATTATTTTATCGCTCGTCTATCCGGGGAGATCTCTTCGTTAGCTTTGCGCATTGGGGGGTTTTTTTTTGTGTTTAAGATATTATGTTGTGTACCGATACGCAATAATTACTTAGGTTGTGTTTGAGTTGGTTTCAGTAGGGTATTTAGCTACTCCTACGTAAAATTGACTTTACTACGATAATTATTTTTTTGTATTAATACAGATTCAGAAGATTTTAGTTGAATATTAAATTTTCATTTAGTGGCAATTTGTCTTTTCATTCCTGTATTGTAAATATCTGACTAAGCGTGTACTACTACAGAAAGGAAGGTAGGTGAATTCTGGACCTGAGAATCCGACTTTTCTAATTTTTTATATCTAGGATTGTGTTAGTAATTACGAAGTCGGTGGCGCCTATTTTTTTATCTTATTGGAACTCAGCCCATCTTCGATTGAGTTCACCGGGATGCTAACATAATCATTTTTAGTAATTCATCTACAGAGCAGTGGCGTAGTAGGAAGAGGGGTTTGGACTTTTTCACTAATATTTATAGTATCATTTTTGTGTGAAATTATTAGGCGTCCCACTTTATTGTCCGTCCTCCTATATATTTAAAGCTTGCAAAATTTTTACACAAACAAGTACAAAAGACACAATAAGAGGCAATAAACTTTTAACACACATATAATTAAACGGTTAAAAATGATAATACAAGAAAATGACAAGTGATAACGCTATAAGTTTGGATTACATAATTTTAATTTTTGAACGTTCAGAAAAAAAAACTCGCCGCTGGTGCAACGGGATTTACGTTCTTTCATACAGCACGTACACCAGGGACGCTGAAGTTCACAATAATAACACAGAATATAATCTGGTAGTTTTATAATTAACAACTAACATCACATATGGCGACTGAAGGTCTTTTTTTTATTTACATGAAGTTGAATTTGAAGTCTGCAAGTCAACGCGAGCAAGAAAAAGGTTTCTTTATCACAACACAAAAACTGGGTTTTACCTTGAATTCCGGTGGATGGCTTAAAACGAGGTATAACGGCGATTTCCAGATGCAGGAAAATACGTTGATTTCAACAGGCTGTTAACGTTGAACGAAAGACGGGACTCTTCGAACGATGGTATAAAAAAATAGCCGCAGAGGGACGGGAGCTGGGCTTCGAAATTAATCCGCCCAACGACGATCGGTCAATTCACCAAGAATTGCCTTTACCGGGGTTGAATCCAGTGTTTTCTTTAAATCCGGCAGTAGCCGATGGTCTGTTTATAGCCCTTGGTAAAACAGCGAAACGAAACTCACATAACGGATACCTCTTGAAAAAAAAACCCAAAAGCCGCCCCTGCAGCACTTAACGTAATTACGGTCCCGGATTGATGGAATTTTCGGAGAACCGGAGTCATCAGAGATCGAAAATTGGCTGCTGTAAAAACGCCACGGGAATTTGCATTTCCCCACAAAAATTGCACCATATTTCGAAATGTTATATAAAAGTTCTAGAATAAGGGGACACGTGAGTTCTCGGAAGCGCCCGCTTCCGAGGTCAAGCCCGAGAAAAACAAGAGTCGGCAATTTCGACACAAAAGAAACTGTTAACATATGTCAAACTTAGAAAGACACAACAAAATAGCGAAACGGTAACCCAAAATAAGACTGCAATTAAAATAACGTTATTAATTCTTACGAAGCAGCAAACAAATTAAGAAATTAATTCATATAAAGCGGCAAATTTGAAATGAACATAACATACTATACTTGGCCAGAGCATCTTGCTCGGTTGCTGTGTGAGTGGGCGGAAGTATCGCGTATATACTTTATAAGTATAGAATATCATGATATATTTTCATACACAATAAGTAGTTCATTTGAAAAAGATTGTTTCCCAATATCTCGTAAACTGTAAAATATTGTAAAAAATGTAACAACGAACAAAGATAAGAAAACATTCTCATTCTCGCTCTCTCCCGCCTATGCAATTTGTAAAGCATCGTACACGTTTGCAACATAAACTGGTACCGCATACAAGCATAAGGGCGCAACACGAACGATAAGTTGCAGCAGCACTCCGTAACGTAACCGGGTAGCGTCTCAATGTGGACAGTACCGTGCAACATACTTGCGAACAAGGGCGTGTTCGGTTCGGCAGCGCGCTAAGTATCACAGTTCCTCGGTATTTTTGGTGAAACATCAAAGAATATTTACAAAGAAATTTTCTCCTGCATAGTCGTCGCTTATTATGGTCTTGTAACGACACACGACTGCGTTACATGCATTTGTTGCTAAATACAACACTTGGTGGTTCACAGTGCGCAGCATTCCATAGGTTGCCATTTTAATTTCGTGTTATGTATTTCAAAGTAAATTTTGTGTGTTCTAGAGTAAACAATAACTAAATTGTACTTTGATAACTATTACATAGTTTATTGTATGGATGTTTCGTTTTCCCAGTGGCCAGACTACCTGCACAAATGATTTACAACTTGAATTGTACGTAACGAGCTAAGTAAGTTTAAAAGACCAGGGGCCTCGATGGTCTAGCGCGGCAACGCGTTGCCACTCAAGGCCACATCGAATTGTAGTCGTTCCGCTGTGGTTTCGAATCTCAGCTGGGGCGACCGCATTTCGGTTAGTTAAGTTTAGGGTGCATGCTGCATGAATGGAAAAGTGTGTAAGGAACGCCCGCACCCCCCTGAAGCAATGCGAAAGCGGTTCCGGGGGGGGGAGACGGCAGTATGAATGAATAAAAAAAAAGTTTAAGACCATTTAGAATTGCTTTTAAACGTTATTTTTTTATACAGGTCTTAATGATAGAGAAAGTTGCAAATAATTTCGTGGGTATTTAAACTTTTCGCATGTCGCAGCAATTTTAGTATTATCTAAATTGATAATGTGAATGTTGTGCAACAGAAATATGTCTGCGATTACCAAGGATTGTTAAAGAAACCCGATAGTGGAGAAACTCCTTTATTAAGTCACCCCAAACACTAAGAAAGAGTTGTAGCATGACAAATCTCCAAGATTAGGAATTGAAAGATATTAGAAACATTATTTTTAATTTCCATTTAAGTGAAGGACGCACAGTGACTTTGTCCACCTGCAGGAAAAACTAAAGAATGACCTTAATTGGAAAGGTAAACGAACATCGCTGTATGCAGTAGTGATAAAATTAGGATTTAAATGAATGAAAACATCCGATAACTGAAAGCTGTTAATAGGAAAAACTACATATGTGAGAGGAGAATAAATTACTTGCGGAAAATTAAGCCTACTTCAGATCAGACGGTCGCTCAGTCGTAAGTTTTGAATGATGGAAATTCACTTGGTTTATCGACATCTATATCAAAAAGAAATCGTTTAATTATTGTCCATGCAGATGGTGAAATGGAGTTCATCCCCAACAGTTTATTAATATTTGAGCCTGCGACCAAGAGACCACGACGACATGAATTCCGAAAATTTTGAAAAATAGAATACTAATCTAAATTCCAAATCTACCGGAAAAATTAATAGTTATCTATGATAGGGAAACATGCCGTAATAAACAAGAGGATCGCACCCCAACATTAAATTGTAGAAAATTGATCAAGTTTGAATGACTGTTTAGAAAAAATATTACATTTAAACCCGATATATTGAAGCTACAACTAAACAATATAATTAAACAACATAAAAGAGTACATGCATACCAAATACAAATGTGATAGAATAGGCAATATGGCCACACTGTTTTACACCTACCACCATATCACCCGGATTTATATCCAATTGAAAAAATATGAGGTATTGTCAAAACAAATGTTGGAAGGCGAAATACTACATTTAAAATGTCCGACGTTAAGATGTTAGCGGAAGAAGTATTTTCTCAAAGTTCGATCGCAACAGGGCAAAGCACGTGGAAACATATCATTGAAACGAAAAACAACTATCTAGAACGTGAGCACGTATTAGACATCCACGCTGAGACAATAATTATAAATACCGGTGACGGTAGCTCGGATAGGTTGGCCGTATGCCTTTCAGGCAGCTGTCCCGGGTTCGAGTCCGGACTCCGAGGTCAGTGGTTTTTTTTCTGAGCGATAAAAAACGCTAAAACGGCCCTTCTTCTCAGATAGGAAGAAAAATCGTAGGTCCCGTGTCCAAGTGTGGGCGGGCACGTCAAAAGAACCCTCAAATAGGTTTTTTTTTTTTTTTACACACATTCATACTACCGTTCCCTCCCT
>JABXWE010022732.1:0-10425 GCA_014611495.1 Limonius californicus
AGAGTTCTATGTAGCAAAGGTCTGTAAACTGTTACTAGTTCTATGTAGCAAAGGTCTGTAAAATGTTACGAGGTCTATGTAGCAAAGGTCTATAAAATGTTAAGAGTTCTATGCAGCAAAGGTCTATAAACTGTTAGCGTTCTATGTAGCAAAGGTCTATGAACTGTTAGAGTTCTATGTAGCAAAGGTCTATAAACGGTTAGCGTTCTATGTAGCAAAGGTCCATAAACTGTTAAGAGTTCTATGTAGCAATGGTCTGTGAACTATTAGAGTTCTATGCAGCAAAGGTCTATAAACTGTTACTAGTTCTATGTAGCAAAGGTCTGTAGACTGTTACTAGTTCTATGTAGCAAAGGTCTGTAAACTGTTACGAGTTCTATATAGCGAAGGTCTATAAACTGTTAAGAGTTGTATGTAGCAAAGGTCTATATCCTGCTAATTTGTGTTTTATAATGACGGTGAGTCCTATGGTATTGTGGTATCTATCTGTGGGGGTTTTCTAAAAATATAGTATAGCAGTTGGTTTTTAGAACTTATTCCCATGTTGGAGTCTAAATAATTATTACTTCTGTTTTGTTCCGTTTCTAATGTAAAGTTTAGATTTGGAGGTATAGTATTAATAGCCGTGAACAAAATCACAGCTGAACTCAAATAAACTATCATAACATGCTATAATATCATCAATATAAAGCAAACAAAAGATAATTCCCACAAATTATTGGATTCTAAAATTCTATCGTCTGAATTGTCTATACATATATATAAACAGTGGTGAAATTGGTCTTCCCTTTGGTAAACAATTTTTTAAAGATAAATTTGATCATTACAAGTAAAATAATGTTGATTAATGCAAAAATTTGAATAAGCGAGTCAATTCATTCTGTTTCGTTAATTCAACATTTTTCTGAACAAAAACATTATTTTACAAAGGAACGCAGAAAGTATTAGTCAAACCGTATTGGTCACACCTAAACCAACTTATTTGCATTGTGATGGTAAAGGCAAATTTGATAGCTTCCTGATTAATTCGGAAGAACCTTTAACAGAATATTTTGATAGGTAGTCTAAACTAATAAGTATGTAACTTTATGCTTTTGTTAACATGTGGGGTTTATGAATTTTTATTAAACTGTATAATTTTGGTTGGGGATTTGGATTGATCTTTTTTCATAATCTGTGCCAGTGCTTTATACTTATGGAGCCGATATTCTAGTTAATATTTAACAAAATGTTACAATCTGGCAACATCAACAGTTAATCTACAAACCAAGCGTGGTACTTTGCCTCTTCGCCAGTTAATTAAAACAACAAACAACAGCATTTGCTGAAGATTAGGAAAACGAAATTAGAAGCAAATTTATGCGGGATCCTTTTCAAATTTAAACAAGGTTTATCTCCATAAACAAATACAAAAAGTTTTACATTTTCATTATAATCACCATACGTCGCTTTAAATATAAACGTTATCACTGGCTGCCTGCGTGTGCCCACACTGCGAGTGTTATAATGCATAATTTAAACGCAGAATCATACGTGCGTATTTGTACAGAATCAAAAAAGTGGGACGTTTGCAAAATATGAAAAAATAAAAGGGTAACTCGCGGGTTGAATTACTATTGCCGTTGGATAAGTCTTGTTAATTGGGTTCAATATTACTATTTGTTTTGGTGTTTCCTACATAATTGCAAAAAGGACTTAAGAGAACTTAAACAAATGCAACAAATAACTACTACATTGTCATGCAGGGTAATAATTTTCCAAAACGTGGTTGAAAGAAAAATTAATATTGGAAATACACAGAAATCGACAGTTTTGTTATTACAGAATAATCCTTACTATTATTATATATTAACAATGGATATTGCTGAAATTGCTATTAAAAATAAACTATTCAATATTTAAAGAAACGTTATAGTTTTGCACAAATTAAATTTAATAGTAAAACTGTATTGTTCGTCAAGTATAAGAAATTTCATTTACAAAAAAATTTGGTGAAAGCAAAGGTGCTTAACATTTTTAAACAGCCAATCAATATTGTAAATATTACAACAATGTATTATTAAATATAACAAAAACTAAACGGCAACATAAAAAAATAAAACAAATTTTCAAAAATAAAATATATTTTAGAAATATTTTTGTCCTTAAAACCATAAACATAAACAATCATTGAAAAGTAGAGGAATTTAAAAATCGAAAGCATCAACACTGCAACTGCAAATACATATGCAATTTAAACTGCTTTAGGTAAGTACTTTGCAGAAGCAGTAATAAATTAACGACAAATGAGCTCCCGGTAGGTGGCGGATTAGCTCAATTGAGCTCCTGGTAGGCGGTGGATAAGTTTCAAGTAATTTGCTGTTTTAGTTTAGTAGAGCCATGAATTAAGAGTCCCATAACAAATTACTATCTGTTATAAAATTAATAATGCCATAAATTAATACAGATTACTGCTTGCAGATGTGTAGATATAATGCAACGCCCTGATTTATTGCTGAGAAATCATAAGAACGGGTTGAAGATATACAGCATTTACGTGGAATTAAAGTTTTATTGGAACACATTAAGATCAATTCTGAATATGTGCGAAAAACTTTAACCACCTATAGCTGAGGTTATGTAGCCCCTAAATCACTTAAATACGTTTTTTTATTCGGGGAGTTTATGGATAAATATGTGGTTTAAAAGTTTTTATACATCAAGTCTTTTTGTTTCTTGTCTTATTTTGATAAACTTCGTCGTTTTGGGAAGCAGTCCAAGCTTAATTTACAGTCAAGAAAATGCACAATTGAGTGTAAAAGGTAATTAAAATCTGACCTAGAAGTGAAAACTATGATTTAAAAAATTTAGAAATTAGATGTATGTAATTAAATTGTTGTTTGTATTCCATGGAAAGCCACTAAGGATATCAAACAACCACAATCTCACATTCCGCCAATACGCAATCAAGGGAATTTCATTTCAACAGATAAACCAAAGGCACAAGCATTTGCAAACTACCTAGCAGATGTCTTTCAATCAAATTCCAAGTAGATCATGAAATAGAAGCAGAGTTACAATCACTACTACAAATTTCTCTACCAATACATAAGATTACCACCAAAGAAATTGCGAAAGAGATAAAATGGTTAAAAAATTAAAAAGCACCAGGTCAAGATCTAATAACAGCAACTGTACTCAAACAAATACCGGAACAAGGAATAAAATTCCTGCTAATCCTCTTTAAGGGATCCTGAGAACAGCATATTGGCCGCTATAGCTCAAATTTGCACGCATAATTCTTATCCCCAAACCTGACAAACCACCCAATGAAATAAATTCCTATCGTCCTATTAGCTTACTCCCTATTGTGTCCAAGTTGCTTGAGAAATTAATTCTAAGGCGTATTCATGAAGACTCACTGCAAGAAGAATGGCTGCCTAACCATCAATTTGGATTTAGACAACAACATTCAACAATCCAACAGTATCATCGTCTAACAAATATAATCCAAACAGCACTACAAAATAAAATATACTGCACTGCTGTTTTCCTGGATGTCAGGCAGGCATTTGACAGGGTGTGGCACAGAGGACTACAATACAAAATCAAAAAAAGATTTCCCCATGAATGTTACCTTCTATTACAATTGTACCTTACATGAAGAACCTTTCAAACAAAAATTGGCAAGGAAGGATCACAAATCAAAGAAATAGGAGCAGGAGTACCCCGGGAAGTGTGCTGGGGCCTATGCTATATCTACTATTTACTTCTGATCTACCAACAGAATAAATGATAATAGGTATATTTGCCGACGACGGGTGATAGGGTAACGAAAATCTGATAGCAGCATCGGATGCACTACAGATCTATTTAAATCAAATTGAACAGTGGATTCTTAAGTAGAGAATTAAGATAAATGAGAATAAATCAACACTTATTACATTCTCGACAAAGCATCAGGTATGCCCTCCTGTTACCTTTCATCCTCCAGTCAAATGAAGTTAAATACCTGGGATTACATATCGATAGAAGATTGACATGGAAAACCCATATTAAGAAGAAACTAAAGGAAATGGACTTAAAAATGAAAATTTATTGGCTCATCGCAAAAAACTCCTCATTATCATTAGCCAACCAAGTAATGTTGTACAAGACTATCATCCGGCCAATCTGGACTTATGGCTGTCAGCTGTGGGGCTGTCTAAGTAGATCTAACATCGAAGTTTCCAGTCCACAACTATCCGTAGTATGTCAGGCGCACCATCGTATGTGGCAAACCAAACACTCCACTCAAACCTCAACATCCCATACGTGAGCGAATTAATCAAACAGTATGCTATCAAGCATCAAACAACCCTGTAACTCCATCCAAATGAAACCATTGCACTGCTGGTTGAAAATCCTCAGCGCAGACGTCTTAAGAAAAAATTGCCAAAAGATCTAACAAACTAACAGCAGGATGACTCCACTGAGAGTCTTCCAACGAAGGCTAGATACTACACCACATTAGCTCATAGAATGTATTAATGTCCTGATTGCCAACTAAAAAAAATTTGTATTGCAAACATTGTTAGATAACTCTTTAAATATTAAACGTTCGAAAAAATTGTCATCATCATCATCATCTGACATGGAGCCGACGAGGATCAATCCTGGATACGCCAGGCCCACCCCATGCCAGTAAATGGGTAGGGATTCAAGGATAGGGTGGGATCGGGTGGGGCATTGCCCAACGTTAACATGTCTGCAATGGATACCGCAAGACACCGCTGCAGCAACACCGGGTAGTTAGTAAGATACGCATCAATGGGTTGTTGAGTACGTACCCGAGACCGTTATGCTCTTAAGCATTTGAACGTACTAACTTTGATAGCAAAGCTTCACAATGTTCTGATTTCATATTTATCTCGTCTTCTAAGGTTACATAGTGCACCTATCTTAGTGTCCTAGGATCTAATAGTTTCTTAATAGGTACTCCCTGACTGAGTTAAACTGACCTTTATGCGATTACGCCTCTGAGCCTAATTAAACGTTCGAAAAAATTGTAAAGATTTATTTTTCTGTCAAATAGAATACTATTTCAGAATCAGGCGAAAAAAACTTAATTTAGCAACCTAGTTTTCAGATATACCCTAATTTACACATTTTTAAGCCAACTTTTTACTTCTCGGCTGAACATTAAGCTTGAACTGTTCACTTTCCAAAACAAACAAAGTTTATCAAAAATCGGACTAGAAACAAACAGTTATTTACATTTTAGTGAATTGATTTAAAATACTGGAAGCCCATGTCTTCGAAACGGTGCAGAATTTGAAAAATACTTACTAGGTGATTTAGTTTATCACAATTGAACGAGGACCCAAAAAGTTAACATTTTAGTGAATTGATATAAAATATTTTGAAGTCCCATATCTCCGTAACGGCGCCGAAGTTGAAAAACATTTACTAGGTTGCTGATTTTCCTCTTAGAAAAAAGAACTTATAACTTAATTATTTATCAAAAAGGACCTTAATGTTAATTTTACATTTTAAGGGTTGGGGGTTTCATATACAAAACACAAAAGCACAATTTCACGTCAGATATCGTCAACCAATATCATAGTTTATCACAACTGGCCGAGTACCATTTTAGTGAAATAACTTAAAATTCTTGAAGCTCCGTATAACTGTAGCGGTCTCGAATTTGATAAACATTTACTAGGTGGTTAAGGGGTTGAATATCCTCAGCTATACGTGGTTGAAGTTTTTCTCACATGTTTAGAATCGCCCTGTATAATCCAAAACTTTCTGTTGGTGTTATTGTAGTAACTGAAAGTTTTCCTACATGTTTGATAATTTTCCTCCTAGACAAGAGAACTTATAACTTAATTATTTATGAAAGAGAGCCTTAATGTTTATTTTATGACATTTTAAGGGTTGGGCGTTTTATATACAAAACACAAAAACACAAGTTCACGTCAGAGATCGTCAAGCAATATCATAGTTTATCACAACTGGCCGAGCACCATTTAGTGAAATAACTTAAAATTCTTGAAGCTCCGTATAACTGTAGCGGTCTCGAATTTGAAAAACATTTACTAGGTCATTAAGGGGTTGAATATCCTCAGCTATGCGTGGTTAAAGTTTTTCTCACATGTTCAGAATCGCCCTGTATAATTCAAAACTTTCTGTTGGTGTTATTGTTGTAACTGAAAGTTTTCCTACATGTTTGCTAATTTTCCTCCTAGACAAGAGAATTTATAACTTAATTATTTATGAAAGAGGACCTTAATGTTTATTTTATGACATTTTAAGGGTTGGGAGTTTTATATACAAAACACAAAAACACAAGTTCACGTCAGAGATCGCCAAGCAATATCATAGTTTATCACAACTGGACGAGCACCATTTTCGTGAAATAACTTAAAATTCTCGAAGCCCTGTATATCCGTCTTGAATTTGAAAAACATTTACTAGGTGATTTAGGGGTTGAATATCCTCAGCTATGCGTGGTTAAAGTTTTTCTCACATGTTTAGAATCGCCCTGTATAATTCAAAACTTTCTGTTGGTGTTACTGTAGTAACTGAAAGTTTTCCTACATGTTTGCTAATTTTCCTCCTATACAAGAGAACTTATAACTTAATTATTTATGAAAGAGAGCCTTAATGTTTATTTTAACACATCTTAAGGGTTGGACGTTTGAAACACAAAACACACAAGGACAAGTTCACGTCAATGAACGTCAAACAATAACATAGTTTATCACAATTGGACCACAAACAAAAAAGTTATTAACGTTTCAATGAAATGTAAAAAAAACATTAAAGCCTCATACCCTCCGTAACGGTGCCGAATAAATAATATACGAAGTGGTTTAGGGATTAAATACCCTCAGGTATACGGGGTTAAAGTTTTTTGCACATGTTTAGAATCACATGCTTAGTTTATTGATCTATTTTTGAAAGTGTAGAATGTTTATACAATTGGCGCGGAAAGTAGTAATTCTATACAACTACTACTTAAAAATTACAACGCAAATCTTTATTTTTCTGTAAATAAAAAAATACAGGAGAAACCTTTGAGTTTAAAAAATCACCTTGAATATAGGAAATGAAAGTTCCTACTAGAGTTAGGGCGACATCTCGTAGCAAAGGCTGAAACTATATATTTACAGGCGTCGCGACGCTTACGGCTTGCGCTTCTCTAACCTATGCGGCGCCACTTACAGCTTAGCTTGATGTTAATAAAAATTTCAAAATAGTGAATAACATTCTAAGAAAACTAACGATTACGCATAGTATATTAAAATTAACAAAGTTCCATAGCAGAAATTGCATCTCAAAACGTGCTTCGTATATTCAGTCTACTTCGTTTCTTGAAAGCTTCTTAAGATATAAACGAAATGTTTGGCTCTATATTTAATTCAATCAGTCCAATACACTCACTATTTAATAGGATGATCTATTAGGTGCAGCCCTCCAAAGCAATCAAGACGCATGTTTGTAAACTAGAGAGATCAAAGCTTATTTTCGAACGCTTGTCGCAGCCAGATACACTCTTACTTCAAACACACCGTCAAATTAAACACGCAGTTAGTCACACTTAATGATTTCCGAAAATACAGAAACGATTTTGTTTGTGTTATGTCAAAAATACATGATCAACAACAGATAAATTAAAGAAACAAATTGTCGTGTGCTAGGATGTCTTTTATCACAAGATGTTTTATTTTGCCGGTAAAAGTTTATGAATGTAGTAGCGTTTGTAACTTATGACAAATATAAACAAAATCCAGAACAGTTTTTGATGTAGTTCACGAAAGAAATTGGTTAAGGTAACAAATTTGAGTAATTAATAAACATCAAATTTTACCTGCAGAAACTAAAATCATGCGTGGTATTCATTGTGAATATTACACGAAACAATTATTTTATGTAAATACATACATACATATCGATCATCTTAATTTACAGGGCGTTTGTAAACATACGCAAAATTTTTTAACAACGTATAGCTGAGGATATTTAACACCTAAATTACCTAGCAATATGTTTTAATTCGGCACCGGTACGGAGATATGGCGTTTCAAAGTTTTCTTACATCACTTCACTGAAATGTAAATATTGTTTTCATTTCTCGTTAGATTTTGATAAACTTTACTGTTTTAGAAAGCTTACAGTTTAATTTTAATTTTCAGTCTGGAAAATTGTACAATTGACTGTGAAAAGTGGATGAAATATGAACCAGAAGTGCAAAAATTTGATTTACAAGTTTGTAAATTGGGGTCGAAAACGAGATCGTTGACCTGAGTTTTTTTGCAAGTTTTAAACTAGTATTTTATTCTGAAAAAAATGATCTTTAGAATGTTTAGAAAATTTAATAATTAATGATATTTAACCTAGTTTCCAATGGAAATGACAATTTAAATACCTACACTTAATTTCCCAATTTTTACTCCAATTTTTTCTGGATCAGATTTTATTCGCTTTTCGCACACAACTTTTTTTTAAACTTGGGACTCTTAGCTTCCCAAAACAGTAAAGTTCATCAAAATTGGACAACATACAAAAAGGTAGTAGGGTGAAGTGGGGTAATTGCGATATATAATTTGATAAGTGTAATTTCAAATGTCATTCAAAATTTGAATTTTATTCAAAAAAATTCCCAAATAATTACTGAATGATCTTTGATTACCTATAAAATGATGCCAATAATTAAAACGGTCAAATTATTTTTGCGCTAGTTGTTGTTTAATATTTTGCTGACCTACCTCACTCTATCACTTTTGCCCCTGGGGTTGGGGGAAATGTGATAATGGACTCTCTTGCTGTATGCTTTTCAATAGATGTGTGTATGGGGTAAATGTAAAAAAGAATTGAAGAATTTCGTTGTTTGAATTATTTTATTAATGTCAAAAGTAACGACTTAGTAAAATTTAAAAATATTTTCTTAAAATTAACGGAAACAAAATTATATTGTAATGAATGTTTTACGTAACAGGAACGTTTAATTACAAATGTTAGGCGATTAATGGATGTTGTATCCATCGAACTTTATTGGAAAGGTCATTCCAGAGCCCCTTCGATCGTTTTTTGTCTCGGGAAGAATCTTTAGTATATTCGAGCAATGGACCATGTCTTCATCATATACATTAGGCCAAACAAATTTAAGTTTTTTAAACCTTAAAAACCTAACACACCACTCATCACAGTCCCCTTTCTGTATGACTTTACCAACAAAATGTTTTATAGTCTTTTTCATTGGATATTGCACTAGCACCCACTTGTCGACTTCAATAGTTTGATTTTCATTGGAATATTCTTCTCCAAGTTCTTCTTCTAGGATTTGAATATCTTCCTCATTATCTGAGTCTTCATAATTTATTAATTCATCATTGGATTCACTAGATGAGTCAGAAACAATTGCTACTGTCTTCTGAGGAACTTTTTTTCTGATCTGCTCGTATTTCCACATCCAGGTTTCTTGGCGCTGTAATAACTTGAGCTCCAGGTGCCAACTTTCTCTTCGTAATTTTTGGCGTGACTTGATGCTGTCGAACGCATTCAAGCAAAAGGTTCTCAAAAGATGGCGATTCCTTTGAGGTTGAGGGTATTGGATCACCAGCCGTAGTCGATGAACCTGGCATATACTGTACATTGGAGTTACGGGAGTCCCAACGTTTTAAAGCTTCAATATCAAATTTTTCTCTTGGCACGACTTCATTACTAAATAGCATAATACCCGCCTTTCGAAATCCATTTATTATAACACTTGCCTGCGTCTCCTTCCATGTTTCTGCAATAAATGTAGAAAACATCTTCTTTGGTAGTTTTCGCCCTACATTATGTCTCTGCCATTTGACCAACTTCTGATCCCAGGTTGTTTTTCAAGCTTTAAAGACTACAAGGTCACGGGGTTGTAATAAATGAGTTGTATGAGGTGGTAACTTGAGGATTGTTATATTTTCTTGCCTAGCCAGCTCTATAACTTCTGTGCTAACATGGATCGAATGTCCATCATATATAATCATCACTGGTCGTTCTGTGCCTACAGCAGGAATTACTGTATTTCGAAAGTAGTAGAAGAATATATTAGAGTCCATCCACCCTTTTTTACTAGCAGCATAAGATAGCCCAGGGAAGACATCGTCGGTAGTTTACCACTGGTCCCAAACATTAACACCTTTGAATATAAATAATGGTGGTCCCTTTCCTCCAGCAGCACTAGCCAACATTGAGACAGTTGTAATTTCACGACCAGGAGTACTCGTAATACGGGAACAAGGATGTCCTCGTTTATCAACAACTTTTGTTTTACTTGGATCAATGGAAAAACTGCTCTCATCGAGGTTCCAAATTAAGGAAGGCTTATCGTGAAGTTCTAAAGTTTGTTTTAGAAGCTTAAAATATCCATATATTATGAATGGATCTATGGCTTTCTTCCGTGCAAATTCTAAAGATT
Source organism: Limonius californicus (assembly GCA_014611495.1). Classification (NCBI taxonomy): domain Eukaryota; kingdom Metazoa; phylum Arthropoda; class Insecta; order Coleoptera; family Elateridae; genus Limonius; species Limonius californicus. Next base: position 10,424 of record JABXWE010022732.1, read on the forward strand.
GT
>JABXWE010022746.1:0-17087 GCA_014611495.1 Limonius californicus
TCCCCAATGGACTGGTGTCCCCAATGGACTGGTGTCTCCAATTAGACAGGTGTCCCCAATGGACTGGATACTGAAACCAGCGTTGCTATTTCCGGGGCGATGCTTGTCCCACTCGAACAGCGTTTGTTGGTACAGTTGAAATTTTGGATGAAGTCTGCTTTCCTTCCTTCCGCGATTTTTGTCTTCCAGACGGAAAAGTAGATCTTCAAAGTGCGGTAGGCAAATTAAGACTTGAAAGTCAAGGTGCTGAAGTTTACTTTTAATTGTCGAAAAATGCACTAAAGCCCTTTTGCCTATCCTACCGACTGCGCCAATTTACGTTTCTTGTCGAAGAAATGCCTTTTTAAAAATAATTCTTTATTTCAAAAAGACATAAAAACGGAGTTATAAAAGCGTCTTAAATTGTAGGCAGCTAATTATAAACTAACTACTTAATTGTAAAAGCATTTTCTCGTCACATCTGCATATACTGCATTATAATCTACTTCTAGGTAATCGCAAAGCGATAGGGCATTATCAGTGCGGAGCAAGCTAGTCTGAATACGTTAACTAGCACGAGATTACACGAGCACAGAGGCGGCAACAGAAAACATTTTAAAACTGCCGAATGTTACTTAGCATTTTCGATAAGCATTTATAGGTTATAATACGCAGACCGGTTAAGGCGTTGGCTGACTTAAATTGCTTGCGTTTAGGTAGTTCATGTATTTGCCATTTACTCGTAGTTATCCAATACGTTAGATGCAGATCCCACTACTGAGATTTTGAGTAGGTAATCATGTTCGAGAGCTAGTCCGTGGTTTATATTTTGTTTAATATTTGGCGGCAAAGTTTAGATTTGTCAGCTGGCGCCCATTTATTTTCATAGTATTAAAGTTATCATTCAATGAATAAATATAATTGCTAGTTGCAAGAAAATTTAAAATTAATTTATCTTTGTTTCAATTTCCTCCTTACTCACCTTATTAATTAAATATTTATATCAATATATATATATATATATATATATATAACATGCCCATCAGCATAATTGCAAAATAATGTTGTAACTGTGTTTTAACATCATTTACCTAAATACTGAGGCAGAACCATCAGGTTTGTTTAGATTTTTATTATTTAGGAATTGAAAAATGTATTTTTGTAGATAAAATATACCAGAGAGTAGCTTGAGCATTGCTTAAGTAAATAGACCGCTGTTAATGGAATTTTCACTTTTTAGGAGTTTGAAAGTGTGTTTCAGGGGTGACATATGAACTAGGTGTGGTAATAGCAAATTTATCACCAAGATGCATGAAATGATATTGAAACCAATTTTACCTTGTAGAAATCTGAAAGCGCTTTTTGTTAAATGCAATACCCATGGAGAACGGCCATTTAGCTAAATAGGGAGTGAAAAATAAAATACGTAGACACCGTTTTACAAATAGTTTGTTGAATATATTTATCTTAAGAAAGATGAGGATTCATATTCCGTTAATTCACCTAAATTTTATGATGTTGATGATGCATCTTATGAATCATTGTACCACTCATGGGACTATCTATCGCTCATTTATTGGTAGATTTAGTTCTCTAGGGCTGATTGATTGATTAATAGCAGGGTTTTGAAGTGGGTTAGTTGACCCGATTTGCACTTCGACTCTATGGTCTTTTGTGCGCCCCCGATTCTTTCAAAGTAGATCTGTGTCATCAACGAGTTGCAGGATAAGTTCGCTAGGGCAGTAGTAACATACTAATTCTGATTTTTGCTTGCCTTTCCTGAAAACTCCACCAGATGAGGACCTTAGTGACTTGTTTCGTGGACGATCAATGAGGCGAAGTATCCAAAAATGCATAGAATGCTCCAGATAGCGGTGCTGATAACACAGGTCTGCAACCAAAAAACTGCACAAGATTTTTATACTGTTTCTTATAGATTTTTACTGACTAAAACCGGGAAAAATTCTCGAAAAATTTAACCTCGTTATGTTTTCTTGCAAAACTCGTGTTTGTAGTTTCATTTAGAGTGAAACTCCCGTTTAACTCGAAATCTGGTGTCTTATTCTTGATTCTAAATGCTAATGAATTGTTTTGACATAGAATATTATGATTCATCTGAGTGGCGCCTATTCATTGATTCGTCAAAAACAAGCCTCAAAGCAGTCTTGCTACATAATGGGAATAAATTCTCATCACTTCCTGTGGGACATTCGGTGCATTTGCAGGAAAACTATAACGATTTGGCAATGATTCATGAGAAAATAAAATACCAAGAACAGCGCTGGATGACTTGTGGAGACTTCAAACTACTAACCATGTTGTTGGGCCAGCAGGCAGGTTATACAAAATATCCCTGTTTCCTTTGCTTGTGGGACAGTTGAGCCAGAGATCTCCATTGGACAAAAATTTACTGGCTACTTCGAGACGCCTTAACCCCCGGCGAAAATAACGTCATTAATACGACCTTGGCTCCTCCTGAAAAGGTTTTATTACCACCTCTTCATATTAAATATGGAGCTTATGAAGCAGTTTGTTGTTAAATCACTTCCACAAGATGGAGAATGTTTCAGATGTCTGTGTTCCAAGTTCCCAAAACTGTCTGAAACCAAGTTGAAAGAGGAGTTTTTACTGGCCCTGACATACAAAAACTGTTATTCGATCCCCTTTTTTCAGAAACAATGGGAGAAAAAGAAAAAGAAGCATGGGATTCTTTCAGAGACGTAGTGCACAAGTTTTTGAATGATACTAAAGACCCTCATTACACAACCATTGTTCAACGCATGTTGGCTGCGTATAAAGCTAAAGGATGCAAGATGAGTTTAAAAGTTCATTTCTCACGCTGCCATGTCGACTGTTTTCCCGAAAACTTGGGAGCCTTCAGTGAAGAGCAGGGTGAAAGATTTAACCAGGATGTTCGTGATATCGAGAGACGCTACCAAGGAAGATGGGACGTCAATATGCTAGCTCAGGGGTTCCCAACCGGTGGTACGCGTACCACTGGTGGTACGCGGGAAGATTGCAGGTGGTACGCGTCACATGGCCTCGTCCCGCCAACCGGGCGCCGACTATCCTCGTATCGTATAACATGTTTTTGTATAGATATGAGTATTAAATAAAACTGTAATGTGCATAATTGTTTTATTTTGCTTTTATTGTCTTAATGTTATTGAAAACTAATATAAAAGTGAATGAATAATTAAATATAAAGTTTTATACTTATTTAATAAAAATAAAATAAATAATGGACATGTTTCTGATAGAAAATGTATTTCTAAAAAAAATTAGGATCAGGGGGGCTTTCTTCCAATCTACACCCCCCCCAGACCCCCTGGTGATGGTGGTACTCCAAAACCTTCAAAAACCTTCAGGTGGTACGCAGTTGCTAGAACGTTGGGAACCCCTGTGCTAGCTGATTACTGTTGGATGCTCAAGGGAGAAACAGAAAATAGAAGAAGTATCAGAGAGAAGAAGAAAAGGTTTCATAGGCAAAAAGAATTAACATGAAGTGTTAAGTACATTTCATGGAGAAATTGTTTGTTTAATTATAGGAAATATTGTTTAGTTGATTGTAATAAAATGGTGGTTTTTTCATTAGTGTAATGCTGTTTTTATGCAAACACCTTGTATTTATCAAAAACACTGTAGGTGCTGGAGGGAAATGGAAGTCATTTTTGGAATCAGCACACTAGAAAACATAATATTTACCAAAAACTTCCCATGTAGCTGCAAAACAATATTATTTTGCAGACCTGTGTAATTAACAAGCAACATATGATTGACGTTGCGTTGCTCTAGAATATCACAAAATTTAAACCCTGTACGTAGGTTTTGAAGAACAATGCAATTTAATTTCTTTTTTCATCAGTATACAGAAAAATACGACTCCATGGCAAAATGCCCAGCTTTCTGTACAATTGCACAGACCTTAGATGATTTAAAAATATGAGGAAGTTAAGAAAAAGCCCGTAAAAACTATTTTTTTGGAAACTTTTCAAATATCTGGATATTTTCAATGTTTATAATTGATATATTAATAGCTTTTTTCTTATCCTTTGATATTTTATCTATAATTAGAAATATTAGTTAGTAGTATTCTCCTTCAATTTTAAATTGGTCTTGGTCTCCTACTTGCTTAAATAACTGCTTCGAAGTAGGTTTTTTTTTAAATTCATACAACATTATCTTTCAATAACACTTTCCGGTATTAATTAGTTTCGGTTTTAAACATAATTAAAACTGAATTGTTTACCTTCTTAAAGCTAGTTTGCTTTGAAAGTTTATACGCAAATATATTTTAATATAATGTTTCCTACTATTTTTTGCATCTAGTTTAAGTCTTTCTTATTTTTTCTGTATTGAAAAGCTTGGATTTAAAATGTAATAACTAGTTGTTTAGTATTTATCTGAATTATCGCATGAACCTCGTATACATTTCAAGCCACTGAATAGTAGGTTCTATTTGCGGTTATACCAAAAAAGACATAATTTGAAGCAACCTTCGTACAACCGAAACCTGGAGACGTTTTTAAACAATTTTCAAACAGTCTAATATAATGCCACTTAATTAAATTGCTTATAGTCGACCAGTGTTGCATGTAGTTGCTATTTACTATGCGTGAACGTCATCTAATACCTAATCTATCAATTTGTATGCTAAATTGCAAGAGCTGTAGGATACTACGTTATTATGGTTCAGGAAACATTTCTGCTTTAAGTGCAAATAAACTGAATAATATTTGTTTAATGAGGATCGAACGGAGATTGTTCTAAGTAAAGAAAATTCGAAAACGTTGAAAATTTATAGTTACCATGAAGATATAAAAATGGCAGACATTGTTATTTATCCTGCGCTTGATATTCTGATTACAAAAGTAGATTTCATCAAAAATGTCTGCAATCTTTATAGACTAACAGTACAAATCTGTAATGTTTTTGAAAATATCAAATTTAAACCGAAACTTTCAAATGGGATTGGAATTGTTATTACAATTTGCTCCGTAAATGTTTTCTCTACAATGTACTTATTATTACTTAGTATCAAAGAAGTTAAATAGAGTAATATCAAAAATTAGGTAATGTTATGTAATGTTTCCATAAGCGAATATAACATTATTAAAAAGGCTTCACGGATGTTATCTAAGAAAACAATTAAATTAATTAGTAAGACACTTTTAAAGTATCACCAAGAGCGCTGAAAGCTTCTGCAATTATTTAACAGTTTCTGCATTTAGCAATGTAATTAATTACAACTGGATTCTTCTTATCGTCGTCAGTGTTCCCTCTAAATGTCTACCTTTGATTTGGCAAAACAGTCGGTGAAAGAGATATGCACTTCAATGTAGTCTTCCAAAGAAACTTGGAGAAAGATAACGTACAATAGAATTTATTTACAAAGGAGCCAAAAACGAGTAAAATGGGATAGAAGAAAGCCTTTCGCGTGCTTTTCACTCAGAAATGCTTGTTTATAACATCTACATCTGCATATATAGCGGTTCCATTTTTCTACTTCACTGGGCATGCATTATTTTTAGAATAATGTTTTTATGCTGTATCTTTAAAAGGCGCACACATTAGAAGGCAAAATATTGTTATTATACATCTTCTTATCTATAAAATCGTACGTGTATCTAAAAGTTAAGCTTAATATATTTTCCGGAAACTTTAAATATTTTTTTCATCCCCTTTTATTGCACTCTCGTGCAATAAATAGGTCGCTTTCAAGTTTTTCCTTGTACGCACAACGAAGAATGCTATGATTGATGATCTTGGAGTTGCCCATATTGTGAAAATTCTATTTCTTAACGGTTGACCTCAGAGCCAGGCCCATCACAGTGCACAATTTTATTACCGGAAAGGTTCGAAAATATATTTCAAAGATGTTCCTATCCTCTATCCGAATTTTAAGCTATTCGGAAACATCTTTGTCAAATTGAATTCCAGAATTTTCTATTTTATTCTCCTGAAACTAGCATTTCATACGATTGTTTTATATTTTCATAACAATAAACTGAAGAAAAATACTACTCTATACGCCCCACTCTTGAAATCTGTTTGTTTTGCTCGAGCTTCCTGTATAATTGAGGCTAAAATTAATTGGCCAGCTAATCTCGGAATGATTTACAGCTGTTTGTACTGGAAGGTAATATTTCGAGAAAGCCGCGCGTTTCCTTTTACAACGCTGTTTAGAAATTTCCATAACTTTGAATGACAAGGAAATCGATCAAGTATTCTGAGAAGTATCGATTTGGGGTATTTTATAATAGGCATAGGTCGGCATTTGTGTGTTTGACAAAGTTTTACAAATTGTATTTCCACAAAAAAGACGCTTGCTTTGATGGCCGTTTTATAGGGTTCAAACAAGTTGTCCCCGAAAGGTTAACAAAGAAAGCTTTCGGCCAATCGATAGGGTAGTTGATACTCTCGAAAATTTTACGATTCGTTCATTCGACGTATTGGAATATTTAGTTGATTTATACAAAAAATATTGATGTGTAACGGACTTGATTATGTGAGCTCTTAAATTCAACCGTTTAACAATTCGCCGTTCGTTCTTCGCTAAGTATGAGAAACATAACAAATTGTTATATCTTTAGCTTTACGATGGCTTCTATTATGCCTGACAAATCGATCCATTAGCTTCCGGGGAATAGATAAATTCCAATACCAAATGCATTCATACACGACAAAAAATTATATGAAATACTTGCAATCTCGTTTTGAGTTTAGAGTTTCCTCCGCTCACGTTGATTAGGTTTTTCCGCTCTACCTACATCCTTTAATGATTTACCCTTTGTTCCAGGAAAGATAGTGTGATATCATTTTCAACGATACCTACATTTCGGACAAAAATGATTTTTATTTATTTACCGCGAAAAGTTCTAACAAAGCTCGTGTTTTATTGCACTCATGGGATTTCTGCGTAGTAGAAAAGGGAAATTTTCATATTTTGGTCGATGTATGGGGTTGGAGCAATACGTTACAATTTAATTATTAAAATATCCGTTATAGTTTCTTTTTATTCTGCTTTGTTATTTGCTTCGCTACTTGTTTTGAAGTTTTAAATCAGCCCTATGCAATTACGATGAAATTCTTAACTAAATCCGATTGCGCGAAGGTTAGCAAGCTTAAGCTCAGTATAAAGGAGTAGTCCCTATAAGGCAATAAGGGAAACTAAATTTCCGGTGCCTTCGGCCTCTCGAATGGTTATTATATTCATCATTCAAGTCGCCTGTGCGTGGCAACTTACAGAAACACCCTCAGAAATAGCGGCAGAGAGCCACTGTTTGTGATAGAGGGTATAATATATCGGATCAAGTCAGCAGATCGAATATACGGTGATTGTGATGTTAACATAATACATGTCGATTTATTAATTTTCAAATTAATTAGGGCATTGCTAGAGTACACACATTAGTTGCAGGTCGTATTGTTTTATGTAGAACATAAAAGGCCTGCTATTTCTAAGATATATGGCTTCAACATAAGACAGCTAAGCGAATAATTATTCAAATAGTGAAACTTGATTAATAGCTATAGCACCTTCTCAGTTAAAGTGACGCACTTTCGGGGCACATTAAATGGAAATTTATTAGTATTGGTTTTGCATTCAGCACAAGAAGTTAAAATTAACTTTAGGTTGAATGAAAGGAACTTCTTGATTATGCCAGTAGTGTAGTAATCAAGAACGGCTTAAAATATTTCCAGGTTCTTGGTTTATGCGTGGGGGAAAGAGAGAGCCATTGGAAAGGAAACTGTTTTATTTTTTTGTTAGAAGTAATTGACAAACTTCCTACAGAAACGTTATTTAAAAAAATCCTCTTTTCTGCTAGATTAGACTAGAATAGTAATATAGTTATGCCAGCCAATCAAGTAATGCACGTCATAGATCACATGATCAACATGATCCACTTTAAACTGTTTCAAAATAAATATACACATACAAGGTGTGACGTTATAAAATTTATATATGACGTGCATTACCTGATTGGCTGGCACAACTATACAAACATGTTCTATAGTAATCTCAAAACGAATTTATGCTTGTTCAAACGTGAGAAATCAATAAACTCAACTGCAATTTTGCATTCTTGGGGAGTTTCTGAGATATCCTTCAGCCTAATTTGAGTGTACTTATAGCAAGGTTTGATCACAGTTAGCGTATTGAATTATCAATTTAATAGTAATTTCAAACCGGTAACGTTGGTTTCAAACAATTCCCTCTTTGAATATTATTATTTTGGAAAATTATTGATAGAAATACACAGAAAACCTAAAAATGTTAAAGATATCTACTTAGATGAGTTTAAATGCAGTGTACAATGGAATATATATAACAGCCCGAATGCTTTTTATTATTTCCGCAGTTTTAAATTGCCTGCAATGTTTTTAGGGAATATATTTCCAGAACCATTAAAAATGTAAAAATTTTGAAACTTTTCGGCTTTCCGTAACATTTTGTCAAAAAAATTGTGTAAATTAGGTCAAACATATCGCAGATTATCTGTTGTACAGTGGAGTACTGCGTACGCCGCCGGTCGAACAGTTTTCACAGTGCAGGATGTAGATGTAGATGTCAGTTATCGGATAGGTGGACTATTATCGTGGCATATGCAACCAGTCGTGCTTCGGAGGACACGTAAAGCTGTCGGTCCCAGTTGTCATCTTTGAAAATCGTAAACTATGTAGTGGATCTTCTCTTCTCTGTTCGACGAATTAGGTAGCCTCTTCCCCTGTATGGTCTCCCTTTTGGTCGAAGTATTGTTGGTACACTGTTAAATATTCTCTGGGTTGTGTTGTTGGGTGTCATTCTTATTAGATGTCCTATCCATTGTATTCCCATGCGTTTAGTGACGTTGACTACGTCTGGCTTACTGTAGAGGTTCTTCTTTCTTCTTTCTTTGTTGTATCTCCTTCGCTATTCTATTCCGTCTTTAACTAGTCCAAAAATCATTCCTAGAATTTTCTTTTCAAATACTCTTAGTCGCTGTTCCTCCTTTTTTACTAATGTGAATGATTCACAGCTGTATGTAAATATGGGTCTTATTACTGTCTTGTATAATCTAATTTTTGTTTTTGTTGATATTAACTTTGACTTGAAAATATCTTTCATGTCAAAATAGGCCCTGTTAGCTGTGAATATTCTGGCTTCAATCTCTTCGGTTGTCACTCGTGTCATTGATTACTGTACCTAGATATTTGTTTTTTCTATTCCGGTAGTTACTTGTTCCTGTTGTTCTGTCTGTCTTGACATTCTTAAGTATTTTGTTTTTGGTCCTCTTCTGTGTTTTCTTGTAACATCCTCGGCGCCTGAGTTTCGTTTCTTTCGTTTGTGCTCATTATAGCTATGTCGTCCGCACAAGCTAGTTTTTGGTTTCAATTTCTGAAGAGGTAGTTATCATTCTGTACAGGGTTTTTCTTTATGACTATGCCTACTGTCCAGAACCATGTTAAATAGTATGGACTGCAGAGCATCCCCTTGTCTTAATCCCACGTTACTGCTAACGGGTTGTGTTTACTCTTCATCAACTCTTATCTTATACTGGATCTCTTTGATAGTCAGTAAAGTCAGGTATTGTAGTTTCTGTGGGATTTCAAACTTTTCTACGGCTCGCTCTACTGCTTTATGTCCTACGCTGTCGTACGCTTGTTTGTAGTCTACGAAGCTGTTATGGATGTCTATTCCATATTCCCTCGCCTTTTCAACTATTTACTGCATGTTAAAGATCTGGTCTGACGTGGACTTACCTTTCCTGAAACCGGCTTGATAATCGCCTATTTTTCTCTCCACCTACGGTTGTAATCTTTCCAGTAGAACGTGCGATAGGATGTTGTGTACTGTGTTGACCAGGCAGATTCCTCTGTAGTTGGGGAATACTGCCTTATATCCTTTTTTATGTATGGGGCATAGTATTTCTGTTTTCAATGCTTTTGGCATCGTTTCATTCCTACATATTCTTTGAATTAGCTGGTGTATCTTTTCCCCTAGCTTTTGTCCCCTAATTTTAGCAGCTCCGCTTCTTAATTTCTATTCCTTCCTGCGTCTTCGTTTTCTTGTTGATTTGCTACTTCCTCCATCTCAGTATTCAGTAGATTTCAAAACAATTCTCTCCATCTATCAGCTACATCTTTTTTGTTTACTAATATTTCGCCGTTTTTATTTTTACATTTATTTTGCTTGTTCTGGCCTGGTACCCTTTTTTGAAATATCTTATCTCATTATGTGCTTTCCTTATTTCATTTTCTCCTATATTTTCTACTGTTTCTGTTGGTTTTTGTTGTATTAGTTCTCGCTTTTTTCTTTTAGGCAATATTCTAGCTTGTTTGCTGACATTCTTCAATATATTTTTTAGCTTGTTTCGTATTTTGCTGAAGCATCCATGTGTGTGATTTTTTTCTGTTGTCTGTGGCCTGCATGCACTCGTTATCAAACCACTCATTTCTTTGTAGCTTTTTGGTGCCAATAATTTCTTCAGTCGTTTCTTTGATAACTTATTTCATGTCCTCCCATTCTCTATTGTTGTCCTCTTCTTCTGTTTCCGTTCGATTTTCTAGTTGCTCTATTCCTCTGCTTCTTCAGCTTGTCTACATTGTATCTTTCTTACTTTTCTGAGGCGTTTTGTCTTCTGATGTTTGAGATTTTCTGTCGCAGTCTCGCTTGGACCGGTAAATGGTCGCTCTCGCAGTCGGCCCCCCTCATGGATCGCACGTCTAATATGTTGGCACGGTTTGCCAAGTTAATTAGGATGTGATCAATTTGGTTTATCGCCATTCCATCGTTGGATTTCCAGAGCCCCTTATGGATATCTTTATGTGGCAAAGTGATGCTGCTTATCACTAGGCCTTTGCTTGCTAGTTCGATTAGTCTTGATCCGTTATCACTGTTTTCATGGTGCAGGCTGTGGTTACCAATCGTTGGTTTATACTGTTCTTCTTTTTCTACTGGCGCATTGAAGTCTCCCAGCACTATACATGTATCTTTCTTCGGCGTATTGCCTATTACTTCTTCTATCGCTTCATAGAATTTCTGTTTCTCGTCTTCTTCAGTTGTTTTGGTTGGCGCGTACGCATTAATCAAGGTTAAGCTAAGTAACTTCCTTCTTATCCTGATTGAACAAATTCTATGCGATATTGCTTTGAATTCAAGGACTTGGTTCTTCATTTTATTACCTATAACGAAACCAGTTCCGCCCTTATGTGTCCGTCTTCTTTTCCACTATACAACAGAGAGTAGTTTCCATGTGTGATGCCCCAATATCAGACCATCGTGTTTCCTGAATTGCCGTGATATCCAGTTTGTACTTGGAGATCTCGTTAATTAGTTGTTGTGGTACTCCTGGCCTGTAGAGGCTTAGCACATTCCATGTTCCGAGTAAAATGTCATTTTTTCGACGTTTAGTCGTTTTCCGTTAATCCGTCCAGTCCGAGGCGCTGTTGAGTATTTTTAACTGGATTATTATTCCGGGAAAGGTTTCTCTCCAGGGGAAGTTAGCCCCTGCCCCAACCCTCCTCCTTTATCCGGGCTTGGGACCGGCAAGGGGGGTTTGCAGGCTACTTTTAAAATTTTCTGCAGAATGATTTCCGAAAAATCTATAATTTATAGTCATTGTGTGATCAGTTTTTAATAAACGGTTTTTAATATTTTGTTTTAAAAATTCGGTGCCCTGAAGAAATTATAGCAAACACGTGACTATTCAAAATGTTTGACAATCTCCGTAAAATGCAAATACATAGATTTTGAAACAATATTTGGTAATTTCTTGATTTTCAAAAATGAGTAGCAGGAGGCTTGAGGCCAGCCCTTTAAACTTGGTGTGTTTAAGGTTTGTAAATTGTTCGGTCCTCAACTTAAGCTGTAGGTTCTCTGTCTCTTTGGTACTTTAAACGTTCAACATAGATGCAGGAAAGTAGATTGCTATGTTGCATATGAGAAAAAACACTCTAAGTAGAAGGAGAGGCCCAAACTTGTAATATCGGAAATTTCCGCCGCGCATGGAAACTTGGAAAAATAAAAATAAAACTATAGGAACGAATAGGAATGCAACAATAAAATAAGTAGTGAATACAATTTACAAATTATATGTCACTTCGTACAGTGTTGCAGATTAATATAGATATTTAAAAGATTTACTTGAAAGTTTATAGATAGTAATAGTCTGGCTGGTTGCAACACATATTGCTGAGTTCGTAGTCGGTATGCAAAGTATAATAACTGAATACAACAGAGTTTTCGTCAGCGTAACCTACTTTCGAAGTTGGAGGGCATTTGGTATTCCGGGAACGTGCTCTTTTAGATGGACTAATTCGGGCTTATTTTTTTAAGTTCCGCAATTACTGGTACATTTCTTGCATACTGCAGTATTCAAACAAATGCAAAACGTGTTTGAATAGTGGTGCTAACTTTGGCTCCTGCAATTACAGCTGCCTGCTGCTGTTAACATTTCCATATACAAACTTACAAAAATTTGTGGCTCCGACGTTCTTTCCTAAACAAACACGAAAGGTTAGTCCGTGAAACTATTAGGTGCCACTGGCTAAAAGCCCTTCTGTTAAATTACAATTCGGGGAACCTTTATTCTATTGTTTTTAAGGCACGTTTTGCATTTAAATGCACTGTTAGTGAAAATCAAATTCACTTTATTTTCTTCTTACTAACTATTTAAATGAAATAAAACCGTTGCTTCATTTCCCACGATGTTTAGTTTTTTCGTTTCCTTAGCGTGTCAGTAGCTGCATTTGCGTTAAGGGAGATATAAAAACTAAAAACTTTCTGAATTAATGCGGTAAAGCAAATCCCTTTACAAAGTTATGTAGAGCGTGTTCTTTGCCCAGAGGGAGTTTTATGTTATGTACACGTTGAGGAAAACCATCTCAGTAAACTATTTTACGACTTGTGTGTAGTATGTTTAAATGTTGTGGTTTAGTAATAGTGAAACATACAAGTTTCAGTTAATTATCGCAATTCTAACAGAAAAATGTTAATACAATTCAAAGAATTGGACATATTTATTAAGTAAAAATTAGTTATGTAATTCAAATATTGCAGCATATATTTTAATAATTCTTCGGTTTACTTCCGCAGTTTTAGTAGTAAATTATTAACAGTACTTTAGGTCTATACCTGACAGTTAGCTGAAATAAGATGCGTGTTCGTGTAGGATGTTGTATATTCACAATGCGTATACAGCTTTAGTTAACTAATGTAATGTCTTGTTTTACATCTAATTAGGCTTTCTGTGGCCTAACTAAGTTTCTTAGTCCTTCCTTGAACCTACGAAAGTATGATGTACTATACAGATTTAAATTTATGCTAATTATAGCTTCCTTAGTTGTCAGCAGTTGGAGGTGAAGATTTATTTTAGGCTGCCGGATAAATTAAATTTATCTAGTAAATGGTAACAGGCTCAAATAATATCGTTTTAACGTAGCAATTTAGACACAATGTATTCACTGCTTTCTTTCGCAGTTCTGAAGTCTCTCGGAGGACAGAAGTACTTGATTATACATGAAAGACCATTTCTCAACACATTCATATTTCAGACTTTGCTAAAGTTTCAGATTTTATTAAAGTAGCTTTTCACGTCGCCTGAAAGTTAATGAGAGAACTCTTAAAAGACACGGCAGTCTTAAATCTAAAGAAAGGACGAATAAAGCGTGTTCGTGTGCATTCTGAATTAACGTACCTATTCTAGCTTTAAAGGCATTTCAATGTAATTTATGCTGACTTAGTGAAATATAGTGAAATTAAAAATATAATATTTATATTTTTTTCTGTTTAATTCAAGAGTTAACTGTAACGAACATAGATTAATGTGGTTGCGATTTATAACATAATTTTAGCAATAACAATTATCGTGAAATTCATGGTAAATAAATTACACACAAATTTTAAATTTAAAATTAGCTGCGGCTTATCAGCAAAAGTTAATGGAGCGTTGGGAATTCTGGTTTACCAGTTTGCAGCCTAGGCAATAAATGTCGATATTTTATACACAAACGATGTCTTTTTTTGCTGACTTTAATTGGATGTAACCTACCTCAATACAAATGCGATTTCAGCATGATTTCCTGTTTAGTTCACTAGGATCAGACCGACTGAACAGAAAATGACCGAATATATGAAAGCTATGGAAGTACTATCAGGTCCTGCGCAATAATTCTATACATACTTGAAAGCAGACTAGTTTATTGATACGCTTAGAGTAGTCCACTGATATTTAAAATGGTTAGGTAGGAGTTAATTTTATGAACAAGAATGTATGCTTATATTACACCAACGATGTCAAATCTGATATTGCCCTAAGGAAAGTTCTGCTTCCTTCTTCAAGAATTAGTGGTAAGGGTTTCATATTTTCAATATCTACAAACTAGAGAATATCTTATTTGTCTTAGATGACCTACACCAACTTCTACTAATATCTGGAATGATGACAGAATTACCTTGTGCGTATGTACAATTGCAAAGTCTACTTATTTTATCACAGAAATGATTACCAAAGGAAGGGCCTTCTTTCGCCATTACAAGGTGTGAACACACTAATACGAGGGCTGTTCTCTTTCTGCTGAACCCAGTAAAGTAATACAAAATATATTCTTCTTCTTCTTTTTTCTTCTTTCAGCCTTCTTCAATCCATCTCTATAAGTAGGCCTCCCCGAGTTCCCTCCATTTGTTTCTGTCGTCCGCCCTTCTCTTCCAAGTCAATCCCGCAAAACAAATTTATTTATAATTTTTCAAAGTATTCCCCTCCATAGTCCATGCATTTTTGCATCCGTGAAAACCAATCTTTAAAATATTTCTCCAATCTTCTCGCGTTAAGTTATTTATTTCATTTTTAAATGAGTCCACCGCTTCTTCGGCCGATGTAAAACGTAAACCCCGTAACTTATTCTTTACACGCGTAAATAAAAAGAAATCGTTAGGTGCTAGGTCTGGACTATACGGCAAATGCCCTATTGTTTCAATGTTTTCGGCATTCAAATACTCAGTCGTTCGAGCAGTAGTGTGCGTACGAGCGTTATCTTGATGCAAGATGATCCTTCCTGTTGGACGTTTTTCGCGAACATTTTGGGGTACTTGAGGCAAACAAACCGTAGTGTACTATTCAACATTAACAGTACGAGGAACCTTCAGTGCTACAGTGGAAACATGTTCAGTAGTTCCAAAAAATGTGGCGACTGTTTTTTTCCTTCGGGTATTTTCACGAACACCTTTTGTCGGAGCCGATTCGTTCTTAAGGACCCAAACTGCCGACTATTGCTTTATTTCGTGATCATAGCAGTATATCCATGTTTTATCACCTGTAATGATGTACACCAAATGCGACAAACCATTGTCAAAGCGATCCAGTGTAGATCTGTACCATACCACATGGGTTTCTTTTTGAACTGCAGTCAAGTTGTGGGGAATCCAACAGGCACAAAGCTTACGTATCACCAAATGTTTGTGTAAAATAGTGTCAATTGATTTCACACCAATCTTTAAAGTTGTTGAATACTCCTGGCAGTAACATGACGGGCCTCCTCAATCATGTTTCGTAGAAGACCAATATTCTTTTCGGGAACTGCTGAGTCTGGCTTAGGAGCTCGAAAGTTGTCATTTAAGGAAAGTCGACCACATTAATATTCATTATACCACCGTTTTATGGCTTAAACCATCGTGAAATTGTAAAAGCGCACAGCTCGATAATGCTCTATATTCAATTCCATGATTTCTTGGGAAAAGGATTACTTTAAAATTATATATTTGAAAAACCTTCAAGTACATTTGACAACTTTCGCTATAATTAAACTTGTCAACAATTACGTTAAAAAGTAGAGCAAAATTTGTTTCAAAATGTAACAGCCTGCTAGATAGGCTTAGGGGAAAGAGAACAGCCCTGGTAGTAATTAATAATTCATCGCGTACCGATAGGGTCTCAGAATTGGTTACGTGTATATTCTTCTTCTTCTTCTTTCTTCCATTGTAGGCTATCAGCCTGTTCTTTTGCCATACTATTTATCGGATTGTGTCGGTCCATCTCTTTCTGGGACGCTCTGTGGTTCTTCTGCCCCTGGGTTGGTTGTCTCTTGCAATTCGTACAACTCTACTCTCGTCCATTCTACTAATATGTGCGTTCCATTCCCCTCTTCTTCGGTGTACCCAGTCATTTATTTCTTCAATGTGGCACATTTCTCTAATATTTGTGTTTCTTACTCGGTCCAGTCTTGCTTTTCCAGCGATTCTTCTGAGTACGTTCATTTCTGTAGTTTTCATCCGTTGTCTGTTCTTTGATGTTTGAGGTTTTGTTTCTGCAGCGTATGTTGTTGTTGGCCGTATAGTACTTTTGTATATTCTTGTTTTCGTTTCTCTTCTTAGGTGTTGATTGCTCCAGATGGTGTGGTTGAGACATCCAGCTATTCGTTTTGATTTTGTTATTTGTCCTTCTATTTCCTTGTTTAAGTCTCCGGAGTTTATTATTATTGTTCCGAGATACTGTATTTTTATCACTTGTTGTATAATTTTATCATGTACCACTAGTTTACATAGTTTACATCTTACTGTGTCTTGCGCGATCACCATTGATTTTGTTTTGTCGAAAGCGATGGTTAGGTTAAATGTCTTACAGGTATTAACGAAAAGGTATAGCATTCTTTGTAGATGGTCCTCAGTATCTGCATACTATGTTTATTCTTCGTGTCCCCATTTGATATCCCCGACTTGTTTTTACGACCCTTATAATTCCGCCCATTATCAGATTAAATAAAAGCGGGCTTAAAAAATCCCCTTGTCTGATGCCTTTCTATGATGGTATACTATCCGTTATGTTGTTGTGATGCTTGATTTTCATGGTGTTCTCCGTATATATATCTTTAATAGAGTTTAATATTGCATTTGGCACTTGCCTGTCGTATAGTATTCTTATCACATCGTGCAACTGAATATTGCCGAAGGCTTTTTGTAGATCGACGAAGCACATGTAAGCAAGCCGGTTTATTAAATTCTAGGGCTTTTTCAGTTATTTGTTTTATCACAAATATTGCATCGTTGCATGATCTGCCACTACGGAATCCCTGTTGTTCATCTTCCCATTCTAATACATTATATAATTTGTTTGTTATAATTTTTATTGTTA
>JABXWE010022750.1:0-14632 GCA_014611495.1 Limonius californicus
CATTATTATATCTAAGTATTATAAACAAATATTGTGCAGAAATAGGGGGACGTTAAATGAACAAACACGCTCCACTGGCAACATTGCCTGCTTTCAAAAAACATAACCTCCATCAAGAAAAACTAGCATAACCCAACTTAATTAATTGACAAATTTCAATGATACCACACATTCCCCCAGATTTCCACAGCCTGTTGGATGTCAAATCAATCGTGAATAGATTATATGTGATCTTGCGTTTGTCTGTTTGGTCGAAATGCTTATTGTTCTTCTTCTATCTGAGCTCTTAAACGTTTTCTAAAATTTTTGAGTATACTTTGAGCACGACTGGTGCTAAGCTAAGTCCTTAATTATCGCAGCTAGTTGTTTCTCCCTTTTTGTGGATTGCTATGATTACGTTTCTTTCCCATTCTATTGATTTTGTTGTCCATGCTTGTTGGATTATTTTCTGTTCATCGTTCTACTGCGGATCCTCCCTTTTTTAAATTCCGGTGTTATGTTATCTTCACCTGATGTTTTTCTACTACGAGTTTCATTCAGGGCTCTTCTTACTTCTTCTTCACTTGTTTCTTCCTCCGCATTTTCCTCTCTACCTTCTCGATTTGCTGGGTTTTCTAACAATCTTTCTACGGCTTCCTCATATTCTCCTGCTTTAAATTTTGCTGTATAGTGGTCCCTCCATGTTTTCAGTATGTTTTCGCTGATCGTTTTGATTCCTTATGCTGCGTATTTGTTTTGCACTGTTCCCTTTTAACTACATTCCAGAACTGTTTCTGATTTTCCATATAATTTTCGTTTAATTTATATTTTAACACAACCAAGTATAGCATATGTATGCTGAGTTGGTCTACCCTATTAAAAAGAATGAAGTTTGTATATATAAATGGATGTCTTAATCTAACAGCTAGGTAGCTACAGATTTTTATTTCTATCGGTTATTCACCGGCCGAGGTCTCAATAGCAGGTCTGTTTGATACACCATCATATTTGCTTGAATTGTAAAACATTCGATTCACTACAAATACGATTTGACCTTGCTAACATAATAACTAACTGAGTTGAGAGAAGCAAATATTTAGATACTACTAATTGCAATGATGTGGGTGACCATCCAGTCAAAAGAGATATAAAACGGAGGTACAATTTTCCCGAATTCAGACATTCCAGTAAATCGGACAATTTTGTGTCATTCAACTCCATAATCCGGATACATACGCGAATTGTTAAAAAAGCCCAAGTAAAAAAATTTAGATTAAAAAATTCACGACGAAAAGGGGTTCGTCTAATATAGTCGATTTTTTCTTAGATGTCCGATATCGGCTTAACTACCAACAGAGAAAAAGATACTATCTATTTCTTTTCCTCCCTTTAGGACAGTCGCGAGATGTTGTTAAACGTATACTATTATTTTGTACTTGAAAAAGGAAATGGCGGTCCGTTACACTCGCTTTTTTCAGTTCAAGAACGAACAGCGGAAGCGGTGCAAGTTTCGACAAAAACTGTGAGTAGGGTGTGTAATTTAAGAAAAAGCGGCAGTGATTTTACAACGCCAACAAGAAATCGCCCTCGAAAGTTGTGTGAAGATTTGCCCGTGGCAGCGAAAGAAGGAATAAGAAATGTTATATACAACATGTACTCTCAAAAAGAACATGTACGCTCGATTCACTGCTTGAGAAGATACAAGAAAAAGAATTATGTAACATATCAAGAGCGACACTCTACAAACTCGTTAAACATTTAGGTTTTAAATATGGTAAAACCGACAATCGACGTGGTCTATATGAGCAAACTCACGTAGTTTTAAACAGGAATGCATTTTTACGTGCATATTTACGCAATTTAAATTGTAAGCAGCCACATGAGTTCGTGTTGCTGGACGAGACCTGGATATTTAGTAAAGGAGCATCCAAATCTACTTGGCAGGACAACACACCAAAGAGTTTACAACAACCCAGTAAGGCATCCAACGGTAAACGGTATATAATATTGCATGCTAGGACTAATAACGGATTCGTTTCTGAAGCCAGTCTTATTTTTTCAACAAAAATAAGTCTGCGGACTACCATGCTAATATGGACCCAGAATTATTTGAAAAGTGGTTCGAGGAGTCACTTTTGAAAAAATTAGAAGAGCCGTCCATCATCATACTTGATAATGCAAGCTATCATTCAAGGAAAGTTGAAAAAAATCCGACAACTGGGTCTAATAAAGCCCAAATAATAGAGTGGCTGCAAAAAAGCGAAATTGTGTTTGACCAAGGAGCAACGAAAGCGGAGCTATTAACTATTGTGGGACAACACAAACAGCGACATTGCCAATATTATGTTGATAACTTGGCTTGCTACTACGGCCATGAAGTGCTTCGTTTGCCACCATACCACTGCCAATTTAATCCAATAGAATTGGTATGGGGTATTGCAAACAACGAATACGACAAAACTATTGGAAAAACCTAAGGCAAAGACGACGACGTGAAGGAAATGTGGAAGTTTGGCGTTGGAAAAAGTAACTTCTGAAATGTGGGCTAATTGTGTGAAACACACAGAAAACATCATCAGAGCTACTTAAGATCGCGAACGAATAATTCAGGAGGTACTTCCTTTAGTTTTTACTGTGAACACTGGCGATTCTGATTCAGACGATGACGATTATTGTTGGTTAGGTGATGAGGATGATTAGTGCAAATACATTGTCTGTTTGCTACATTTTTTTGCTATATTTAATGTTGTCGTGCTGGGATACTTGTCAACTTTTCTCCCTAAAGTTTTATTTGTGCCAGAAAAAGTTTTATTTGTTATTGTTGAACAACTAATGATCTATTGTTGTCGGATTATTCGCTATTATCATTAGAAAGCAATAATTTTTGCTTCCTGGTTGTACTTTTGCAATACGCTGCTTCATATAGTAAAAATTGAAGCTTAAAATTTCCTATTTATAATTGTAAACTATGCAGTTATGTAAACTGAATAAATTATAATTTTGCTAACAGTTTTATTTACATTATTTCTGCGTTGATTGAGTACCGCTGACCTAGTAAAATGTTGTTTTAAAGGTATTGGTAGGTAATTTTAGCCTTTATTCTACGTATTCATAGAAACGCTTACCCCTAGCTTCCACTTAAGCTGCTTGGCCGCTAAGCTTTAGTTGTGTAAACAGAAGTATCGACATCTTCGTCTTACACGCAGTACGCAAATTTACGGTGGAATTGACGTGCATGAGTAATTGTTATCTGTAGTTGTCCGCATCTGTAAAGGGAGGAAAAGAAATAGATAATTATCTTTTTCTCTGTTGGTAGTTAAGCCGATATCGGACATCTAAGAAAAAATAGACTATAGACAACTCTTACGCATCCGAGGATGGATTCATTTTAATCCCAACTTTAAAGATATGGTTTCACCACCCAACTGTACAGCAATAATAGAGGTAACGATTCAAAATGTGATACAAAATAATAAAGTGGCTTAGGGAAAAACATGTTGACTAACTTAATATCTCAGGACAATGATTTTACAAATAATTTAAAGAGCTACCATTTGGAGTCATGAACTTGCGCCAATCATGGAAAATTATAACTGATGAAGATATTAAAGCTAGTTGGACGCTACTCTGTCTAAAAGGATAATAGCACGAAGAATATAAAATTCGTTTGAGTCAGTTGAAACACGGATGGGCATCTGAATCGGTAAATAGAAATTTAAACTCCCTTACGCAAATGTTGAATTGTATTCGTCCACAAGCACGTTTTGACGAAGTATTTAATTGAACAACTTGATACAGTGAGGACACAAACCAAGATTGAATTGCAGAGACTTCTAAAACGACAATGGGATGAATACTATCGATTCGGAATGTGAATTTGTAGTACATAATTATATATAATCTTGAAATAAAATCAATAGCAATTATATGCTGCTCTGTCATTTTCTCAACGCTTTCAATGGACAAATATAAATAACATTCTAATGCAAGATGTTGTTTTATTATGAAGATTGAAAGAAAATTCAATAAGTATTTTTTCGAAACACAAAATAGCAAAAAATTAGTTAATACGTATGTTAAACCAAATCAATCTGTATGGATACAGTATTATTATTTCTTTATAAATATAATAGGAATTAATTTAAAATATATTTCTTGTTTTATTAATGTATTTTTTTAATATTTCTGTAATCCATAAAATTCGCAAATCTAGACAGGTAGAAAATTTTATTTACCCCGATTAGCGAAGCTGTACTGTATATAGATAGCTATGTAAGAATTTCGTAAACATTGTAGGGAGCGCCTTTTCAATGGAACTGCTTAGCATTTTATTGTAGGCAGGATCGTCATGTCAATTATGATAAACTTTTGTGTGAGTGTAATTAATAAAAAAACTTAATCATTTGATTATTCACCATCTCAAAAATTTCATTTAAAAGAAAATGTTTACCAAACTAAGGTGAAGAATTTTTTTAATATTTACGCGGATTACAGTGACTGACACAAACTGAACATAATGCAGAAGAAGGATTCTTTATTTCGATCAAAATAATTCATTAATGATGCAATTTCTTTTGTAATGTTTTTAAGCTCACCCAGGTTCTTATGTTGGCTAACAACATTTTGTGCTATACAATACGTTTAACATGTCCCACCTTTGTAAAACTGTATGCCCTAAGCGGTTTTGGTAGAATAACTCCAAAGCTAAGCGCTCCGATCGCTACTCTACGGCGGCTCCCTAAAAGTGATATTTATATTAACATTACAATCCCCGTAGGACACAGAAACATAACAAGCTGTCAGACGTGGAACAATACCGTGGTAATCGCTATATGATAAAGCTATCAGTTTTAGTTGGCACATTGAGGACAGAGAGTAGGAACGGCAGCGAAATTAACGTTTGATAATAAAATTCACTCTTTGATATTTGCACAAAATTGAATGACGTAAGACTTAAAGGATACATCCAAACAGAGAGAACGCAGCCCTTTCCCATTTTCAGAAATAAATTATTTACAAAAATTAACACTCTCGGCTTCAGGCTTTGACACAAAAGGGGAATAGTAAAATCATTCGGAGACCAAAAACCTTTGTGTTACGGAAACAATGGACCATTTCTTAATTATCTAAGATCAAAGAAACATTACGACACATGCGTGCAATGTACCAGATGTTGCTTTCAATTACAGATTTATTTAGGTACGTTAAACTTCAAACCGAATCTTAATTCCACAGGCATATGTTGAATTTATAACATTTGACTTGTAAAGGCATTCATTAATTACGCATTCACGTTCATTTTCAGGTCCTTTTGAAGCCGTGCTTGAGCCTTTTCTTCTGTTTGGATATAGTCTACTTAATGAATTTGTCAACTTCGTCTTTGTTTATGTAGGTATAAGTAAATGTTGGCTCTGCTATCCCATACCTTTTGTGTTTACGATTCATGCAGTAAAATCGGATAGGGAACCCTATCAATGTCAAACCCGGTCATTATCCACTGCAGCGGCTAAGATAGGGAGGCAGTTCCATTTTGCTGAGTGGCAATATTCGTCAATTTTAAGTACCTTAAGTGTTATTGTAGGATGTATACAGAGTGTTCTTCAAACATGGAGTAACATTTCTACATTGTATTGAGGAAATCTAGTAGGTAAAAAGAGCTTTCTTGAACATAATATGTCCGCAAATACTTTAAAAATGTGTTGCATGAGTCGGTAATTTAGGTGTACTTCTTTAATATTTGAAACATTAGATTTCATCGGTGTTAGATTGGACGCTATGAATTAATTGTATGACCTTCCGGGTCACCCGATCTTTAAAATCCCTTCTTGTTCCCATAAATAAAATTTAAGGTAACAATAATAGCATTATAATAAATGTTGTAATTTCTAAATCGTACTTACCACTAAAGCCAGCAGCTGTTGAATATAATCTGGTTCATTGTGATAAACTTGGAACAAATTCCGTATATGTGGTAGAACGCTATGTTAGTTTTCGACCGCTCAATCTGCCAGGAAAAGCAATACTCTTCTTAGCCACAATAAGCGTTGTTATCATGCAGTCGTTTTGTTTTCGCATTTTTAGTCCCTATACAGGTGTTCGATAACGTTTGGTGCTTTAATTCACATTTTATTAGCTACATTCGTCAACTTTACCTATTTTGGTAGTTCACGAAAATCCAGTAAACGTCTTAAGAAATTTATAAAAGTTCATTTCTTTTTTATTTTTCTATCGCCAAAGGTACGTCCTCACAACTAATACTAAATAACAGTATTGTGGTTATTAACGGAGTTTGCTGTATATTTTGCGCTAAATTAACAATCCGAACACAAAAATTAAACTCATTGTCATTATGGTCAAAACATATTCACACGGGTATAATGAAAGAAATACACAATGCGATTGTAGAAGGCATACTTACTTACGGCGCGGAAACATGAGCTATAACAAAAAGATACAAAGAAAAAATTTTAGAAACGGAAATGGACTTTTGCGAAGAAACTGTAGGAAAAGCCGATTAGAACACATAAGAAATGAGATTATAAAAGAAAGTATGAAAATGGAAAAAACGGCGATAGAAGAAATCGAAGAGAAAAATTTGAAATGGTATGGACACATGCGAAGGATGACACCCCATAGATGGCCACAAATACTTTGGAGTTGGATACCTTGGGAACGACGTCAAAGGGGACGACCGCCTAAAGCGTGGAATCAAGAAGTACAGTAGGTAATGGAAAGTCGAGACTTACATGAGGAAGACTGACAAGATAAAGATTATTGGCGCTTTAGATGCGAGAGACGGCTTTGAGACTCGCATATATATTGCTGTGTTACAACATGCTCTAATGTTAACCTATTGCTAAATGTAATAAAGCTAATTTAACCCACCTTGTATGAAATGAATTGTTTAATCACACATAATTCAAATTCGTGGTAAATGTTTGTTTCCGATCTTAGAATTTCGTCCTTCGTTTCTGTATAACTTGATTTCCAGGTTTCAAAACAGGTTGTTTTGTTGATCTTCATCTTTAGGAAAGCATAGAGGATACTTTTCAACCTTATCTGTGTATTCTTGAGCTGCAATTTCACAACAATTAGTAAAAACATAGTGGTTTCGACAGCTAGTTATAATAATGTGGATTTGTGAATTTAATACTCTTCTGTAGGGATAAATATGTTTGTAATAATCTTCTTATGTACGGCAGGATGGTTTGTGTTAATTTTGATTAATTTTGAATATGTTTATAGTAACTTATTTATAATTTATTGAAAATTTAAGTGTCACTTTCTTCTGCTTTATTGGAAATATGTCGTCTGAGATATCAATATTTGAGAAAATTTGCTGGGAATATTTTGGAGTTTTCCTTTTTTTATGTAACTTTAATTACAAGAAAGTAATTGTAGTTTTTAGAATATTGTAATTATTTTAGTTAACTTAGATACGCAATTTGATTGGTGGAATCCCTCGGGGTTGACATAAAAAATTGAAAGCTTTTCTACGTTTAGATACGGAAAATACTTTGTGAAAATCTTCTGTTCAAAAAACAAGTTAGTTGCATTTTATCCGTTGAAGTGGAAGCACGTTTTCCTGCAGCTCCATTTATTATAATGTATGTTCAAGTTTATGTAATTAAGTGAATAAATGTTTGTTCCCCGTAGTATGTGAAATATCGCATTTGATCGAGAAAATTGTGTTTTTGGGAAAAATTGAAGGTTGGCGTGGGTTGATTCTCACTTGTTTAAGTAGCAGCGTCATTCGTTAGTTTGCTGTTTCAATTTGACAAGTACAAATCTAAACGTCAACAAAAAATAATTAATAAAAAAAAATAAAATAAAAAATGTTATTATTCTGCAAGAAATAATGAAATAAATATTTTTAATTGCATCCGGCAATGATAAAACAAGGAAGTTCGTTGAAATAAAAAGTGCTTTAATATAAAAGGAAGCTCGCCGAAACATAAAAGTGCTATAATAAATCAACTAATGGATCCATAAGAAAATATCTAATCGAAAACAAATTGTGAGTTAGATGTTGGATTTCGTTTTACCTATTCAAAAGACAATTACCGGTGTTTTAAAATTTGGAAAGCGCTTACCTGTGTACATCTGACTGCTGTTTCCTGTGTTTGGACATCACCAACTGCGGATATCAACGTTTATTTGCGAAAAAACCACGGACTACGTAACTGCCGTTCAACCGACTGTTAGCCCACGCTATATGAAGAGAAGATTGCCGCGAAGTCCGGCAGATTTGAACTATTTGAAATCAGGTACGAGTTTGAGTTACAATAAAGAATAAAAGAACTGATAAATAAAACCTCATGGTTGTTTTATTGTATTTAATTTGTATGACTAATTTAATTTATATGTTTTTATAAAGGGAAAGCACAGATAACTGTGATTTAATTTTGAATGGTTTGAAATGGTAACTTGATTTTCCCTATGTTTTTTATTTGTTGTGTTTGTTTGTTGCCAGCCAAAAAATTTATACATTTGTGTATTTATGTTTAATATCCATTTAGGAAAGGATATATTGTTTAAGAGTTTAATTTTGTTTATGGGGCCCAACATAGTAATCTTAACCACGCACAATTTCATTTGATGTATTACAATTTCAATTGCTGTAATTATTTATTTATTTAAATCCTCAAAATTTTATAATACGAAGGGGCAATATATATGTATATACACGCAGGGTGTTTCGGAATTTCACGGCGCTATTTTATGGCTCCAGCACGAAATAAACAAAAAAGTCATACAAACATATGGTTCAAATTATTTTACTACCGAGATATTGAAAGTTAAAGATATTTATTTAATAATAAAACATTCAGAGTAACTGTTCAAAATGGTCTCCATTTTGTTGAATGCAGCATTCAGAACGAAGAATCTATGCTTCTCTGGCACGCCTTATAACATCAGGACGACCCTTGATGGTTGCTGCTGCTTTCACGATGCTATTCCTGAACTCTTCTTGTGTGCTAATAGACGTAGAATAAACCATAGACTTCATCCAGCCCCACACAAAGTAATCTAATGGCGTTAGATCAGGAAATCGTGGTGGCCATTTAACAGGTCCGTGTCGACCAATCCATCGGTTATCATATGTTATATTTAAATAATCAGTGACATTATGAGAAAAGTGAGCAGGGGCACCGCCATGCATAAATCACATCCCCTGCCTATTGGGAATCGGAATGTCTTCTAGAAGGTCATACAGATCATTTTGCAAAAAATGCATGTAAGATATTCCTGAAAGCCTTGTTGGTAAAAAGAAGGGGCCGATGAGATTGTCACCAAGAAGACCACACCAGACATTGAATGAAAAGGTATGTAGGTAATGCATACTAGCAGACGTATGAGGGTTTTCGTCATTCCAAGTATGGGTGTTTCGAAAATTAGTAATACCATTTCTTGTAATACATGATTCATCGGTAACCAGCCGGCAGCTCAGGAACTTAGGATCTCGTGTGCATTGTCGAATTAACCATTGGCAGAAATTTCTGCGCTTCTGGTAACAGATCTTGCACAGGCGTAACGTGAAATGGATACAAGTGTTGCTCACGCAATGTTCGCCATATGTTTTGTACATGATACATTGAAACGAAGTGATAATCTTTTGGTGCTAGTACTAGGAGATAACTTAACAGCATTGAGTATCCCTTCTTCAACGTTTGAAGATTGTCGAAATCTTTGCCGACAAGCGTTTATTCGTTCAGGCTTTAGCGTGCCAGTGTCCCTAAGACGTCTTTCAATGGCTTCAAACGTTTTACGATTTGGTATCATTCTAGTGGGAAATGCTTCATGGTTTCTTCGAACAGCAGCAGGGCTACTTTTACGTACCTCTTCATAAATTAAAAGCATGTCTGTTCTGCAAAACTGAACAAATTTGTGGTGTCTCCAATGACAATAACAAATTGAAGAGTCTTCAAAGTACTATTCACTCACACGAAAACGAGTATGAACTAGTAAAACAGGTTACTTAATACTAATCAACAGATTTAATGACAGATGTTTAATCAACTGTTAAACAAATAAACGATATGCAATTGACGACTACTTGATTAACCTTGGACTTTTAGCTATTTATCTTTAACTTTCAATATCTCGGTAATAAATTAATTTGAGCCATATGTTTGTATGAACTTTTTTGTTTATTTCGTGCTGGAGAATGCATCCCTAAAATAGTGCCGTGCAATTCCGAAACATATATAGCAATCCGAAGAACTCTGTTGATTTTGACAATACTTCTATTTAGGACTCGTTACAAAAGAAGACTGACTCTGCAATGACAGCATAAGAAAAAGGCTAAACATATATTCTTTGACAGAAAAAATTATGGAATGTACAGAAAATTGGAGCTAACATCTGGAAAGATGAATGAAGAACGACTTTCATAATAGACTCGGGAAGATCCAAGAAGAGGTGAAAGGAAACAGGAACAGGTGTAAGAATTAACCTACGAGGAAAACGACAAAGACTGTGATTTCAATCGAAAATCTCAAAGAGGCAAATGCCTTGTGATATGTGCGTAATGAGGTATTTCACTTAGGCCCCCGAGTCAAACTTGTGAAGGACGAAGTAAGGTGCGAAACGCAAGCACCTTAGCTGCGAATCTGCAGGAAAGCAGTACATAATTAACAAGCTCAAAGGACTTAACTTGCTATATAGTGTTAAATACAAAATTTATAGTTACACATTCTTACATAAATTAAAATACCTTCAGGGAATTCTTTATCGTTAAATTCTCAACATGTCGTTTGATGATCTTTGCTTTTACTTATTACGAGCAAAATGTGAATTTCAGATAAAGACGACAAACGTAATTTACTTTACCGGTAAAGGTAGCTTGTAGTTTCGCAAACAGCAATTCCCGTTCTTGATTGCGACAAATTTTTTGCAGATTTTAGTTCTCATTCCTTAAACAAATTTGAAATATTCTGGCGATATAAAAGAACAAATCCACTTGTACTAAATTTACAGAACGTTAATCTTATTTTCTACGGATCGTGATGTTTCGAGTTTAGCCATCTTTCGCGAAAAGTTGTAGCTTTATTTATAAATAACTACTAAAGTATTTACTATTATTTGCTATTAATCCATCCATTTTATTCTAGTATTAAATATTGTGAGGAGGGTTCATTTAAAAAAAGACCCGGTAATGTTTTAAAATCGATTTTTTGATTCGGTTTAATGGTTTATTTTGTTTCCTGGACGCAAGGTTTATTGATATTCCAGGTACCATAGTAATTTCAATATAAGCGTTCGTACAAAAGAACTAGATATTGCCTATGAAACATGAAACGTTTAATACTACAAATTCCTCATTTATTTAAAAAGAAATTATTATATTGCGTACTTCAATGGTTAGCTTAGTTGGCAGAGTTCTCGCTTTTTTTATCTCTCTAGTATTAGTAGACAGTATGTGTTGCAACCCATAGCATACAATTTCCCAAACCGTGAGATCGTAAGGCCAAACACCTTCTCTGGAATTAAATTAAACTTCCTATGTTTCTGCCTTAGCCTTGAGGAGAACCACGTAGCAAAGAAATGGCCGGTGTCCAGCAGTGGAACAAAAAGTGCGTTGACTGTATTCACAGAAATTTAAAAGTAATTTTTTAAACGGTATTGTATGTATTATAAATTTGGTTCGTTTATGTGGTTGTTGTTACTTATATGTACTGGCTATTATATCGTTTGTGGTTATATATGTTGTTAAGAAGTTGTTATTCAGTTAAATAAATACACTTTTCAAATAAGAGTAACTATCTACCAAGTATTAAGAAAACATACACGGCGCTCTATATAAAACCAGATTTGTTTTCTCAGTACAAGTTATGAAAAAACTAACTAGACTATCAGAAACATCTTTTGGTCTACTTGTGCTGTCATTTCAAGGACTTCAATCAATAGAAGCTGACCGAGGACAGTTTATTGCGATTTTCTCATAATTACTTTGTCTGGAAAACCCTTCTGAATGAAGACTTCTCATATTCTTAGTAAATTTACTTTTGGGAATATAAATTGAAACTAATTTTTCTGTATTAGTCTTATTATTGTTTACTGAATCTACGAGCCTTTTTAAATATTATTTCTATCCTATTCATTATGTTTCTAATTACTCTGTAAATATTAGTTCAGAGCTTAGTGCTTCAAAGGGACCTTGATTTATTACAGAAGACAGTATTTGTGTAAATTACGTCAATGTTGTGTTACATATTTGTTTTTCTGATTGATGAACTCGTTTACCTGACTAACCTGCAAAAGCGGCATTTAGCAACCCTTATAATTCGATTATACGGCTGAAAGCAAAGTACAATGTACCAAGCAAAAATTTCGTGTGCATAAAAGTGTGTTAATTTTTTACAATAAACACTCCGCTATGGAATAAGTAAGCGATAAATTACAGCTAGACTTCAAAGGCTACAAATATTTTACGACAAATTTGAAAGTCACTGAAGATGTTATAATTGATATTTAACAGCAACTGTTAAACTTCAAGTAGAGATAGGTTAACCGAAAGTAATGCCAAGTTTAAGGTGTCTTTCACGGCTTGTGACATGTAACAAACCGCTTATTTTAAGATTGTTAAGGGCTTACTGAAATGACTCTAAATATACTACAATTAGCGTTTTATTGTCACCGTAAGTACCTTAATACATGTGGTTTCTGTCACAAGTAGACCGCATGTGCAAGATTGAAATAATGTAAAAACCTACCTAAAAAATTTATAAAAAGTGATGATTAATGATGATGCTGCTCTTTAAGAATATAATATACAGAAGTCTAATGTCAAAATGTATGGAATTTTCGTACAATCAGAATATCGCTAAGGCTCTGTTACCAATTGATTTTTTCGTATATTATATTGCCGATCAGCTTAGGATACCGTTAAGAAAGATGGTTGTATGTTATAAGCTTCCATATTACATTAACTGTAGTATTTTCTAGCCATTGATCACCTTGTAGCAACACCTCTGCGTATGGTTTAAAAAATGGTTTCCTGGTGCCCTAACCCATTATTACTCATAACATACCTTGTGGTAATAGATATTGCAGGACGAGAAAGGGAGATGCGGTTAATATATATTTGGGAAGGGTTACCCTTGATGTAATATCAAATTAACTTCTTTCAGGTAAATCATGATATGTACCTACCTATTACACAATTTGTAGATGTTTAAAAGCCATGTACAAAAATGTTGATACAGATTGTTTCCGGTTACAGAAGTCTATTGCTAATAATAACAATCATGTTCTAAATATTGGCATTTACTTAATAATTTTTTTGCTATTTAGTGTTAGATCTATTATAAAATTTGGCAAACGTCATTGATTTCTCAGCTCATCCCGCTATTTTGTGTGTTATGTCAATGTTGATACCGCCACGGTTAGTGACTGACGTTGAAGTCGTACTTGTGCTGGCGGTCAAAACGTCTATGTGCCAATATTATTTTCCGTTTTAGCCATCTACACCAGGTTGGTAGGTTTGCTGGCAGCTTTGTGGCATGGATAAATAGTTGAGGACAAAATATATTTGGGTTTAGTCCATAATTGTTCTGTATTAATACATTATGGTTGCCAACAAGCCTTTTATGATTTCCTAGAACAATTTAAGGGTTACTAACATCCGCTGACAATATTGGTATAAGGGTTTTGCATCATATTGGCAATGTGTATTGTTATTCCTGCATTCTCCTTGACATTTTGACTGCATTTGCTGAGCAGTTGTTAAAGCTAATAGTCTTATTCGTTTTTAAATTAGAGTAAGTTAACTGTACCCTATATGGCCTACCTAAGCTTTAACATTTTTTTAAATTTTTTGTTAATGCAAATAACTTATTATGAAGAAATGGATGTGAGAAGGGAACTTATTGGAAGGCAAAAATACAATTTTCAAGGGAATAAAAAAATTAGGAAACTGGTAAAAAAACAATAACACAAAAAGTACATTTAGGCCATATTGGGTACCTATATGTACCTAATATGGCCTGCAATGTTGAAATAAAGTAATATCCAGATTGAACGTATTTAATTCATTTGTAGAAAAATTAATTTTGGAAAAAAAACTACACATCACACTTTGGGCATATAAAATCGTTTTTATCGTTCTTTGTTAATCCAACACATTCCTCATGAACATATGTCACACGAGCAATATGGATCATAAGGATATAAGCCAGTAGCTATAAATCCTTATTTGATGTTTGCCGGTAGATAGATTGATCCTACACTGGGGTGAAGATTTTTCCAAAGCATTGTTTGGTTAATGTCCGTCCACCATGATGTGCCAATAAAGTATAACTTGTTGGTCCTAATGATACTCAAAAGACCGAAATACTGCTTTGTCAAGGGGCTGAAGCTCATGTGTTGTATTGGCCGGAAGGCAATACAATACAGTATCATACCGATCAGCTGTTTCCACAATTGCGTAGTTTAAGTGGCTCTTGGCGCCATCAAAAATAAGTATGCACAGACCTGCAGATTTGTGACTTCCAAAATGGTTCAACCAATCGAGAAAATATTTCGATGTCATAGAACCTTTCTCAGTAATACGACAAACTGAACCAGGTGGCAAATCATCTGCAAATTCTGGTTTCATTCGTTTGCCCTTAAACAATATCATCGGAAGAATCGATGAACCTACTGCATTCGC
>JABXWE010022754.1:0-19931 GCA_014611495.1 Limonius californicus
ATTACGTCATCTAAAATTTCTTTAGTCATCTTTCGGTCAAAGTCGATAAATAAGGGTTGTTTCCATTTTGGAAACAAACCTGTTGCCATTAGACCTGCATTTGCGAAGGTGGTTCTATGATTTTGTCTTCTTTTTGGTCATATTCATAAATGGAAGATACCTTAATCTCATCAAATGACAAAACAACAACCATTTCAAAAGCCTTCATTGTTTTTCCAGACATTGCCATAAAGCGAAAAACATCATGCAGTAACCCATTCCTCATCTGTACAGTTGATGCCCATTTTTGCAGGGTGGATATCCCAGACAATGGATACTTCAAAGTCTGCCTCAGGAATATATAGCAGCGTTTACTAAAATATCGTATTGTAAACGCGTTAGAAATTTCTTCAGAAGTCCTTTGTGGGCGTTTCTTTTTTTAAGTATTAGATTCAACTGACTTTTGGTAAGAATGTCAGCAAATATTGTTCTAACTTTCAATTCTGCATTAATTTCTGTTTCGGTATTATCCGTAACATATTTCTCCAATTTAGCGATTTCTTTTTGGTAAGTATTACATTTCAGGGATGCTTTCTGAAACTTGTCTCTTATTGTTTTATTTTCTTGTAAAAGCAACGCATATTTTCGTTGAAGAATTTCATAATCACTTTCTTTGCTTGTTGATGGTACATCTGCCAGTACAGCAGTTGATGTTATTTGAACTTCTCCATTAACTAATTGTAAAATATCTTCAAGTAACATCTTTTTTTTTCTGCATCCTCAAAGAACGAGCAGAAACTTCTTGATGTAATTCATTTGGCTTCAAACGCAGAGATGGTACAGCTGTAATGTTGATGATTACATAAAATGTTGAGTTTCATTTTCGATAAGGACCTACTAAGTTTTCACTCCTTAAGAATAGCTTACTTATTCCGACACCATAGGTATTTATATCAATATTTTTTTATATTTAGAAATCAACAGCAATTAGTGGTGAGGAACGTAGGTACCTCTCTTATAAATTAAAAATTTTGAATACCAATAATAAATTATGATGTAAAACAAAAATCTACCATCGCGTTTCAGTATTTTCTTGTGTGGCAAATTCATTAATTCTGATTTAAGATCTCGTTCAAAGTCGGTTTCTTTAAAATGTGAACTACATACTTTTCCATTTTTTGCATTCCAGCTATCTTTCCGATAACAATTTGCAATCCACTGTTCCTGAAGTTCATTGTTTTTCGGAAAACTAAAAAAGGAAAGTCCAATGCCTTCACTTTTTGCAGTGTAATAATCATTCGTGCAAATAGCGACACTGCATCTAGCACCACTTCTAGGCCTAGGCATTCTGTATATTAATTACATGTATTAATAATAATGACTCAGTTAGTTGTAAATTCAAACACCAACTTACATGTAAATAACTAAATAAAAAGTTTAAATGGAAAAATGGGTTATATAGGTATATATACAACAGAATTTTAAAATTTATAGTCTTCAACAAACACAAATAATATTTGTTGTTGTTAAATGTACATTCTCTAACTTGTTACAATATTAGATAACCATAACATACAAACGAATGATTAACAAAGAGAATTTCAGCAATCACTGTGGAATTCGCTCAAATGAACGTGGCCGTGTGCATTTAAACCAGAGATAAAACATTTAAGCCGTGCATCTACCGCGCCTACTGCACATTCCGTGACGTCAGAGACGGCTGACTGCCCCCTGCACACCTCGCCAATAAACTCCTAAGAGTAGGCAACCTATAAGAGTTAATAAACCTTGGCTCAAAGTTACTAGAGAGACACAACGCCCGACGCGACCACATTGCCTAATTGAAAATATGACCACAAATCGTAAAATGTCCAGAACGCTCACAGTTAGGACAAGGACAGAACGCACAACGTGACCATGTCGCCCAATTCTAACTTACCCTAAACTGTCTTTCGGCTAAGCTTGGTTAATTGCTTGTATAGCTTAGTGTATGTACTATTCTTCTAATATTCAACAATTTTTGGAGGACAGAACGCCTAACGCGACCACATTGCCTAGTTCTAAATATGACCGCACAGCGCAAAATGCCTAGAATGCCCAAAGTTAGAACAAGGACAGAACGCACAACGTGACCACACCTTCAAATTCTAACTAACCCTAAATTATCCTTTGGTTAAGCTCAGTTCATTGCTTGCTTACTTTAGTGTATGTACTATTCTTCTAACATTTAACGATTTGTGGAGGACATAATGCGACAATATCGCCCAATTCGTAATGTGTCCACAAAGCCCTCTATGCCCACATATCACTCAAAGTTCGGACATGGTCAGAACGCCCAATGTGCACACATCACCCAAGCCTAACTTACCTAACTTTACAGATTATATTATCGGAATCTGTATGCTGAATATATTGAATTGATGTGGTCACGTTGGGCGCTTTGTTCCTGTCCTAACTTTGGGCGTTGTGAGCATGGTGGTCTCCGTAGACACATTGTGAATTGGATGATGTGGGTGCGTTGGGTATTGTGTCTCTCCCAAATCGTTAAATTCTTCGTTCTTATTAGAAGAACAGTACATACACTTAGCCGAAGGAAAATTTAGGGTAAGTAATAATCGCACGATGTGATCACGTTGACCGTTCTGTCCCTTTAGTAACTTTGGGCGTTGTAGGCCAAATACAGCGTTGAGCGTTATGGACTTTGAGCGAAGGGTCCAGGTCCCCTTGTAACTAACTATTCTGCGCACAGCAGATCTTGCAAAAGAAGGATTTATTAGGATGTTCTTGATTAAATAATTTCCTCGTGAGTTCTAAATCTACGTCGTATCTAATCATCATTATAATTTATATTCTTTCCCGTTCAGTTGAAAGCACTATTTCTACTTTGATCTTAAAACATTTATAGCTGTTTTACAAATGTGCCAAAGTCAACAATTTAACTTTTCTAAGGAAACAGATGTGGTGAAATATTTTCACATGCTGGTCAATGCCAACTAGTTAATGGTAGACAATTTGAATATTTCTGTTAGATAACTTTTTTCATAATGTTCTTACTTTCAATAAATACCTATGTATACTTTCAAAAAAATTGTTACGTGAAGTACTAATTTTTGACATTTAAAAAATTAATATGGACGTCAAACGCTGAAAACAATATATGTTAGGAGGTGCCTTTAAAAAATAAAATTGACGTATTTCAGGGTTTTCCCAAAAAAAAATTAAATATCAAAATTATTAATCTTGTGCGGAACTTTATCACCATACTGTATATTTTCGCAAAGAAGTTATTGTCACAATTTGATATTTACTCTTTTAGGCAACCATCTTGCGTGCCTGCGTAAATCACACAGTAGAATAGGAAAATAAACGTCTTTATTTATTTATTTATTTAACCGAGCGAACTTTCCAAGAATACGTATTCCATCTGTTACCATTTACGAGATTCCCATACTTAAAAACACCTCGTATAATGGAGAACATGTTTCATCAGCCATGGTAATTTTCCACGTTTTTAATACACCAAATTACGACTCATCACTGACCCTCTGTTTTCCACACGCACAACGCGACAGATTTTACACAATAAAATTCCGACAGAATTTTAATCATAGTGATAATTTATGCCTACGTCCTAAAGCAAAAATCTTGTTCGCACAATTTTTAAAGCTGGCCGAAAAGCAAATTTAATGAAATGAAACACTGATACACAAAATTTCTAAATAAACTCTGAAAATGATTTCAAAGGCGCCGTTCGAATTTTACTTGTTTTTATTACAACTCCAAAGTTCATTATCCAAGTTTCGGAATTTATTGTATAAATATCCTGCTGCAATGAAACTTTTTCATAAAAACAGCAGAAAATATTTCATCCAGTCTTTGGAAGTTCATTATTGCACTTGTCATTCAGTTGCTTTCAGCTTTATTAAATTTCAGGCTACACACAGTTTATTTTTCCAAACATGTTTTGAAGATGCAAAATGAATTTTGTAATTTTGTGGAATGTGGATTCAAATTTCACTCACATGTCTTTGTCGGAAATATTTTTAATTAATTCAGTAGCTAAATTTGGAAATCTCGCGTGCTTGATGATAGTAAAAAAATTGGAAAGGAAATGAATAAATCCTTCAAGTTTTCTTCGTTTCAACTCCTAAAATAGATAATAGAAATAACAACTAAATTACAATCGTAAATCAAGGCAACATTTAATTAAAATAGCGAGAGTTTTCGTTTCAGATTAAAATAACCCTCTGCCAGGGTGCTGTAAATTACCTAAATTTTCTTCAAATCTATTATATACAGAACAAATAAATTCTTTTGAGTATAATAGTTCATTTGCCACACAGCTAACTGTTTATTTGATTTTCTGAGGTCGTAAAATCACACTTCTTCCTAAACTTTCCAACACAAAAAAATTGGCTTCAATTTTGCAAACAAATATGTTATAATAATGCGGTTAAATTCAGTAAAACCAGTAGAAAAATTCCAAGGGACAGGGAAGTCGTTCATCATTTCAACTTCAAAAATAGATAATAAGTAATACTAACTTAATCACAGCCGTAAATTAAAGCAACATTTAATTAAAATGGCTAGAGTTTTCCTTTCGAATTAAAAGAAGTATGCCAAGTGCTATGCATTATCTCAATTTTCTTCACACCACGACAGACTCTTCTGGAGTATGACAATTACTCTCCTACACAGCACACTCTCTATTTGATTTTCTTAAATCATAAAATCACACTTTCTTCCTCACGTGAAATATTTAAGTTCTGACAAAATAAAAAAAGATATGTTTCAACTTTGCAAATAAGTATGTAACAATAACAAAGTTGAATTGAATGACACCAGTAGGAAAATAAATATGCCAGGATGCTATGAATTAATTCAACTTTCGCCAAATCAATTTCATACACAACGACAATTGCTCTTCCACACAGCAAACTGTTTATTTGGTTTTCGTAAGTCGTAGAACCACACTTTCTTCTTCATGTAAAATATATAAATTGTAACAGATAAAAAAGATAGACTTCAACTTTGCAAACAAATATGTCACAATACCGTGATTAAATTGAATGAAGTGAGTGGAAACATTATACAAGATAGAAAAGTGTTTCAAGTTTTCTTCATTTCAACTCCACCAATAAATAACAGAGAATAACAACTAATTTGCAATCCTCAAGCAATGCAACATTATAATTAAAATGGCTAGAGTTTTTCTTTAGGATTAAAATAAATATGCCAGGATACTCTGAATTAATTCAACTTTCTAAGTCAACATGTAATTAAATGGCAAGAATTTTCTTTTCAGATTAAAATAAGTATGCCAAGATGTTCTAAATTAATTCGGCTTTCTTCAAATCAATTTAATACACATCGACAGAATCTTCTGAAATAGAACAATTGCTCCTCCAAACAGAAAACTGTTTATTTGATATTCGATGTTGTAAAGTCAACTTTCTTCCCCACGTGAAATATTTCAGTTCTAACAACATTAAAATATGTAGGCTTCAGCTTTGGAAACAAAGGCACAATACCGTGGTTAAATTGAAGGAAGCCAGTAGAAACATTGGAAAAGACAAGAAAGTCCCTCAAGTTATCTTCATTTCAACTCGGCGAATAGGTAATAGAAAATAACAGCTAAATTACAATCCTCAAAACCAAGGCAACATTTATTTAAAATGGAGTTCTCCTTTAGGATTAAAATAAATATACCTGGATGCTCTGAATTAATTCAACTTTTTCCAGTCAATTTCATATACATCGACAGAATCTTCTAAAATATCACATTTGCTCCTTCAAACAGCAAACTGTTTATTTGATTTTATGAAGTCAAAAACTCAATATTTTCTTTCTCGCGATATATATTTTAAGTTCCAATAAAACAGAAAATAATAGGTTGTAACCTTGCAAACAAATGTACCACAATAACATGGTTAAATTGAATGAAGCCAGTAGTAACATTAGAAAAGGCAGAAAAGTGCTTAAAGTTTTCTTCGTTTCAACTCGACAAGTAGATAATAGAAACTATCAACTAAATTACAACCCTCAAGCCAGGCAACATTTAATTAAAATGACTAAAATTTTCTTTTCGGATTAAAATAGGTATGCCAGGATGCTCTAAATTAATTCAACTTTCTTCAATTCGATTTCATACGCAACGACGGAAGTTTTTGAAATACAACAATTGCTCCTCCTAACAGAAAACTGTTTATTTAATTTCGTAAAACCACACTGTCTTTCTCATGTAAAATATATCAGTTCTAACAAATAGAAAAAAGATAGGCTTCAACTTTGCAAACAAATATGTCACAATAACGTGGTTAAATTGAATGGAGCAAGTAGAAAAATTGGAAACGGCAGTAAAGTTTTTCAAGTTTTTGTCATTTCAGCTCGACAATTATATAATAGAAAATAACCAAATTTCTCCACAATCAAGTCAACATGTAATTAAAATGGCTAGAATTGTCCTTTCGGATTAAAATAAGTATGCCAGGATGCTCTAAATTAATTCAGCTTTCTTCATATCAGTTTCATACGCATTGACAGAATCTTCAGAAATTCAACAATTGCTCCTCCAAACAGAAAACTGTTTATTTGCTTATCGCATGTGGTAAAGTCAACTTTCTTCCTCACGTGAAATATTTCAGTTCTAAGAAATAGAAAAAAATAGGCTTCAACTTTGGAAAGTAATATGTCACACAAACGTGTTAAATTGAATGGAGCAAGTAGAAAAATTGGAAAAGGCAGAAAAGTTCTTCAAGTTTTCGTCATGTTAGTTCGACAAATATATAATAGAAAATAACATCTAAATTTGTCCACAATCAAGTCAACATGTAATTAAAATGACTAGAATTGTCCTTTCGGATTAAAATAAGTATGCCAGGATGCTCTAAATTAATTCAACTTTCTTCAATTTAATTCCTTACACAACGACAGAATCATCAGAAATCCAACAATTGCTCCTCCAAACAGAAAATTGTTTATTTGCTTATCGCATGTGGTAAAGTCAACTTTCTTCCTCACGTGAAATATTTCAGTTCTAACAAAATAAAACAAGGTAGACTTCAGCTTTTGAAACCAATATGTCACAATATCGTAGTTAAATTGAATGAATCCAGTAGAAAAATGTAATCTTCAAGCAAGGCAACATTTAATTAAAATTGCTAGAATTTTCCTTTCGGATTAAAATTAGTATGCCAGCATGTCCTACATTCAACTTTCTTTCAATCAGTTTCATACACATCGACAGGATCTTCTGGAGTACAACAATTACTCTCCTACACAGCATACTGTCTATTTGATTTTCTTAAATCTTAAAATCACACTTTCTTCCTTGCGTAATATATTTAAGTTCTAACAAAATAAAAAATGATAGGTTTCAACAGTGCAAAAAAATATGTCACAATAACGTGATAACATTGAACTAGAAACATTGGAAAAGACAGAAAAGTCCTTCAAATTTTCTTCACTTCAATTCGACAAATTGATAGCAGAATATAACAACTACAATGCAATTTTTAAGCAAGGCAACATTTAATTAAAATTGCCAACATTTTCCTTTGGGATGAAAATAAGTATGCCAGGATGCTCTAAGTTAATTCGACTTTCTTCAAATCAATTTCAAACACAACAACAAATCATCTGAAATATTTCAAGTGCTCCTTCACACGGCAACTGGATATTTACTTTGGTAAGTCGTAAAATCAGACTTTCTTCCTCACGTGTATTATTTAAATTCTAACAAAATAAAAAAAGATAGGTTTCAACCGATTGAATTGATTGAAGCCAGTAGAAAAATTTGAAAGGACGGCGAAGTCTTTCAAGTTTTCTCCAGTTCAAATAAAAATTAAATTACAATAGTATATCGAAAACAGCATTTCGTTAACTATTATTTCATTGCCAGTTTTCCTTTCAGTTTAAACTAGGTGGCCAGAAATGTTCTGATTTCCCTAAATTAACTTGTAATCAATTTCTTACGCAATGACCGAATATCAATATGGAATGTAACATTACTCTTCTATACAGAAATATTTGATTTTTCAATTCATAAATTATACATCTTTTTCCAAATGAAATTCTTAACTTATTATGAAATAAAAAATGATGGGATTCAACTTTCCAAACAAATGTCACAATAACGTGATTAAATTTATTGAAGCCAGTAGAGAAATTCGTAAGGACTGAAAAGTCTTTGAAGTTTTCTTCGTTTCCACACGAAAAATAGATAATAGAAAATATCAACTAAACTACAATCGTAAATCAAGGAAACATTTAATTGAATTCGCTACAGTTTTGCTTTCAGTTTAAAATAAGTATGCCAGGTTGCCATAAACTCCTTCAATTTTCTTCATATCAATTTTATACACAAGGACAAATTTTCTGAAATACAACAATTGCTGCTTCATACAGCAAACTGTTTATTTACTTTTGGTAAGCCGCAAAATCACAACTTCTTCCTCATGTGAAATATTCAAGTTCTTAACGTGATTGAATTGATTGCAGCCAGTAGAAAAATTCGTAAGGACAGCAAACTCTTCCAAGTTTTCTTTGGTTCAAATAACAATTAAATTGCAATCGTATATCAAAACAGTATTTGATTAACTATTATTTCATTGCTAGTTTTCCTTTCAGTTTAAAATAGGTAGGTAGAAGTGTTCTGAACTTCCTAAATCAACTTGTAATCAATTTCTTACACTATGACCGAATCTCAATATGGAATATAACAATTACTTTTCTAAACACAAATATTTGATTTTTCAATTCATAAATTATAAATTTTTTCCAAATGAAATTCTTAAGTTAACTAACTAATGAAATAAAAATGATAGGATTCAACTTTCCAAACAAATGTCACAATAACTTGCTTAAATTTATTGAAGCCAGTAGAGAAATTCGTAAGGACTGAAAAGTCTTTGAAGTTTTCTTGGTTTCCACACGAATAATAGATAATAACTACAATCGTAAATCAAGGAAACATTTAATTGAATTCGCTATAGTTATGCTTTCAGTTTAAAATAAGTATGCCAGGTT
Source organism: Limonius californicus (assembly GCA_014611495.1). Lineage (NCBI taxonomy): Eukaryota > Metazoa > Arthropoda > Insecta > Coleoptera > Elateridae > Limonius > Limonius californicus. Next base: position 9,007 of record JABXWE010022754.1, read on the forward strand.
GCCATAAATTCCTTCAATTTTCTTCACATCAATTTTATCCACAACGTACGAATACCATGAAATGTAATAATTACTTTTGTCCACAGAAAAATGTATATTTGATTTTCTCAAGTGGTAAAATCACATATTCTTCTTCGCAAGAAACGCTTAACTTCTGACGAAATGAAAAATGACGGGTTTCAGCTTTGCAAACAAATATGTCATTATCACTTGAATAAATTGAATGGAGCCAGTAGACAAAAAGATCCTTCAAGTTTAAAACTTCATAATTAACTAACACTAAAAAACAACTAAATAACACTCATAAATCAAAAGCCTGTAGTAGCATTTAATTAAAGTCGTAAAATTACAGTATTTTGCTTTTACTTGAATAATAAAAGCATCCTTCTTCCAGCTCGCCACCTAACAATCCTAGTTAAAAGTCCTACGATTCATCTATCCGTCGACGTTAAAACGACAAGAACGTTCGCAACAATAATTAATATGTACCTTGTCCCAATTATCCCATCCGGAATATTTATTCACTGATTTATTATTTCAAATCCTCGCGTTTCCAGATATAATACGATCTTAAACTGTTTATCCCATATAAAATACTGAAATTAATTTCCAGGGGAAATCCGATTTTCCAATTTAAAAAACAATCACTTCGACTACGGGATTATTTTTGGGGAGTTCCGCGCTTGCCGGAATTTTTGCGTTAATCCAGCCTTAATCCGCCTCTGTATTTGCACCGCGGGAATATTCCTTAATTGCAGATGAGGAAATCATGGCCCAGATGGTGATTAATAGTTGGCCAGGATGTGTACCTCACGAGTGTGTTCGCAGGAATAAATTACTTGCTCTCATAAATCACAAGAACTCCCACAACAGAATGATTATCACCCTGTAATATTTATCTAGATCTAACCATAAATATTTTCCGCCCAGTATATTAGAGTTGAATATTAGTATTAAACTAATATAGAACATTCAAAGTATTAGCTTATAATTTCGTTCGATTGCAATATACTTATGGTCAGTGCATTATATACAAAGTGAAACGAATATCTTCTAATAACTTTTTAAATTTTTAAAATATTTCTTGTAAAACGCTAATTTACGAACAATAAATACTCCGTATTAAATTATAGTTTGAGGTTTCTCTAAATAGGATATAATTTCTTTATATATATCGCTAACATGAAGTTTTTTCTATTACAAATATTTCCGATTTTTTTGAAAATCACTCAGTGTTAGCATATTTTTAATAGTTTCTGATATTTTTCAAATAGAGTTCCTTATTTTTAGGCATTACTAAAATGCATTATCTCGTAATATATTTTCATAAATAACGATTACTTCAAAAAACTAACTAAATATGGCAATAAAACTTCAACATTTTATTTTAAAATCAATCAGTTTCACTAAAACAGAATTTCCTGTCGGTATCAGAGCACAAAATTAAAAAAGTAATTTATTTTCATTATATTTTATGAAGGATTTGATGACAAGTCGTTATTAAATGCGAATATTGGATCATAATGTTCTACGTATTTCCTTTTAATGAAAACCATTTTACGGGCGTTGTGCTAACATTAATTAACAATACTGCTAAACTACAAAAGAAGTTGATAGCAGGCGTTTGTAACATTTAAATGAGATGCCATTATCTCACAGGCATGCAAAATAACGGCTGAAATTCCTTCGCAAAATTGTTGAAACATCAAAAGATGCTCCCTTTCACGCAAAACCGAAAAGCTCGTAGAAAATTTAATTAGTGTAAAAGAGTAGAGGAAGAGACCCACCTTATTATAAAATTATTTTTAGGTACTGTTATGTACCGTTTTCCAAAACCTCTGGAGGTTTAACAGGGATTAAGTCAACACAGCATGTTTTTTTTAAACTATTGCACACTTTCTTATTTATAACTATTTATGCATAAAAATCAGTTCCGTTGTTATAAGGTCCTGACTCATTTTTTTCCTTATAAAAGTTTCCTCCATAACTTCCAGTAAAATAGTAAATCAAAATAGGGCACAATCCTCGGGAGTGATTACGACGTTACATGTTTAAACTGATTAGAACAAACACTCGGTGTACGTGTATTTGCGTAAGCAAAGGAAATTAGGAGAACAAACAACTTTCACGAGCTTTCGCGCGCCACTGGAACTTCAGGTTTCAGAGGCCAAGCTTCAGCAAGTTCAGTTGCGCGTTTTGTATGTTTAAACTTCGCTTTGCGCACTAACTACCTGCGCAAGTCTCACATATTTTATGAAAATCTATGATATTGCCAAAAATTCTGCAGGTACCGTTTACTAAAAATTCCTCCCCGGAGGAAACTCAAAAGGTTTCCCCAAGAAAACTTATTGCAGACGCTGGAAACATTCTTAAAATGAAAATAAATAACTCAACATGTATTTGCAAGGTGCTGCTGAAATTAATTATGAGGAATGTTACGGAACTTCTGACCGGAGTGTTAACCTCTAAAGTATTACTTACCCACTTACCTAAAACTGAAAATATAATTTATTGCAACTTTACAAATGCAGTTGAAAAGAACTTTTTAACGCATCCCTACTATAACTCTGCTGAAATGAAGGCAGGTGACCTTCGAGGACATTTTATTTACTAAAAAATACTTCTCTAGGGAAAACTTAAGAGGTTGTCCCAAGAAATGTATTGCAGATGCTGAAAACATCCTGAAAATGAAAATTAATAATTCAACTTACATTCGTCAAGGTGCTACTGAAATTAATTATGAAGAGTGTTCTGTAATTCTTGGCCCAATCTTTAACTACTGATGTCTTCTTTATCATCTGGAAAACAATTTATCAACAAGTAGTTCTGTAAGCAACCCCATAAACAAAACGTTATTAAAATAAATTCAGATGACCTACTAAGCCTAGTATTTTACTAATACTTTCTTAGCCGAAACAACTCAAGAGGTGTGCCTCGAAAAATTATATTTCAGAATCTGAAAATTTTCTTAAACTGAAAATAATTAACTCGAATTACATTTTCCAAGGCACTACTGAAATTAATTATAAATAGTGTTCTAACCTTCTTGACCGATGCACTAAGTGCTACAGCCTTCCTTTCCCACTTACCAACAACTGAAAAATTAATTTAGTATAACTTAAAGAACGCGTAAGACAATTTCTCACTGAACATTTTCTACGCAACCCGACAAACTAAACCTTATTAAAAATAGAATCAGACGAGCCACATGGTCAATTTTTTTACTAAAATTACCCCCTCAGAGACTCAGAAAGCTCCTTCTTCTTTACCTTCTTACCTTATACTAAAAGAGGAATTTATTATTACACAAAAAAACTGTAAGGCAATTTCTCATATAAAATATACCTTTAGCCAACCCTACAAACAGAACTGTATTGAAATAAAATCAGCCGACCTACGAAGTTCATTTTTTCGTTCACATTACCTTCTCAAAAAAAAACGCTAGAGGTTTGCTACGAAACCGTTATTCCAGACACTATAAACTTTCTTAAACTCAAAAATTGTTAACTCAACTCACAGTTTTGAAAGTCCTGCTACAATTAATTACGAAGATTGTATCGAAACTGTTGACCGGACCTTCAAATACTAAAGGCTTCTTCTCCCTCTTGCCTGAAACTGAAAAGGTAATTTATTACAACGTAAAAAACTATAAGGCAATTGCTCACAAAATACTTCTTTAGCCAATCCTATAAACCGAACTGTATTGAAATAAAATCAGCCGACCTACGAAGTCCGTTTTTTCGTTCACATTACCTTCTCAGAAAAAACGCTAGAGGTTTGCCTACGAAACCGTTATTCCAGACACTATAAACTTTCTTAAACTCAAAAATTGTTAACCCAACTCACAGTTTTGAAGGTCCTGCTAAAACTAATTATGTAGATTGTTTCGAAACTGTTGACCGGACCTTCAAATACTAAAGGCTTCTTCTCCCTCTTGCCTGAAACTGAAAAGGTAATTTATTACAACGTAAAAAACTATAAGGCAATTGCTCACAAAATACTTCTTTAGCCAATCCTATAAACAAAACTGTATTGAAATAAAGTCAGACGACCTACGAAGTCAGTTGTTTCTTTCACATTACCTCCTCAGGGAATACGCTAGAGGGTTGCCTACGAAAACGTTATTCCAGACACTATAAACCTTCTTAAACTCAAAAATTGTTAACTCAACTCACAGTTTTGAAGGTCCTGCTAAAACTAGTTATGTCGATTGTTTCGAAACTGTTGACCGGACCTTCAAATACCAAAGGCTTCTTCTCCCTCTTACCTGAAACGGAAAAGGTAATTTATTACAACGTAAAAACCTATAAGGCAATTGCTCACAAAATACTTCTTTAGCCAATCCTATAAACCGAACTGTATTGAAATAAAATCAGCCGACCTACGAAGTCCGTTTTTTCGTTCACATTACCTTCTCAGAAAAAACGCTAGAGGTTTGCCTACGAAACCGTTATTCCAGACACTATAAACTTTCTTAAACTCAAAAATTGTTAACCCAACTCACAGTTTTGAAGGTCCTGCTAAAACTAATTATGTAGATTGTTTCGAAACTGTTGACCGGACCTTCAAATACTAAAGGCTTCTTCTCCCTCTTGCCTGAAACTGAAAAGGTAATTTATTACAACGTAAAAAACTATAAGGCAATTGCTCACAAAATACTTCTTTAGCCAATCCTATAAACAAAACTGTATTGAAATAAAGTCAGACGACCTACGAAGTCAGTTGTTTCTTTCACATTACCTCCTCAGGGAATACGCTAGAGGGTTGCCTACGAAAACGTTATTCCAGACACTATAAACCTTCTTAAACTCAAAAATTGTTAACTCAACTCACAGTTTTGAAGGTCCTGCTAAAACTAGTTATGTCGATTGTTTCGAAACTGTTGACCGGACCTTCAAATACCAAAGGCTTCTTCTCCCTCTTACCTGAAACGGAAAAGGTAATTTATTACAACGTAAAAACCTATAAGGCAATTGCTCACAAAATACTTCTTTAGCCAATCTTACAAACAGAACTGTATTGAAATAAAATCAGCCGACCTACGAAGTCCGTTTTTTCGTTCACATTACCTTCTCAAGAAAAAACGCTAGAGGTTTGCCTACGAAACCGTTATTCCAGACACTATAAACTTTCTTAAACTCAAAAATTGTTAACCCAACTCACAGTTTTGAAGGTCCTGCTAAAACTAATTATGTAGATTGTTTCGAAACTGTTGACCGGACCTTCAAATACCAAAGGCTTCTTCTCCCTCTTTTAATAATGTAATTTATTACAACGTAAAAAACTATAAGGCAATTGCTCACAAAATACTTCGTTAGCCAACCCTACAAACAGAACTGTATTGAAATAAAATCAGACGACCTACGAAGTCCGTTTTTCGTTCACATTTCCTTCTCAGAGAAAACGCTAGAGGTTAGCCTACGAAACCATTATTGCAGATACCATAAACCTCCTTAAACTCAAAAATTGTTAACTCAACTCACAGTTTTGAAGGTCCTGCTAACTGAAAAGGTAATTTATTGAAAAACTATAAGGCAATTTCTCACAAAATATTTCTTTACCCAACCCTACAAACAGATGACCTACTAAATCCATTACTTCACTAACTCAAAAAGAGTACCTACAAAAACGTTATGGGAGACGCTAAGGACCTTTTCAACTTCAAAACTAGTAGCTCAATTCACATTTTTGAAGGTACTTCTGAAACTAATTATGAAAACTGTTCTGAAACTCTTAACCGGACCTCTAACTACTAAATCCTTCTTTCCGCTCCTACCTTAAACTGCAAAGCTTATCTATTACAACATAATAAAATCTGTAAGACAATTTCTTATTAGTCACTTGTTTACGCAACCCAACATATTAAACCTTATGAAAATAAAGTCAAATCACCCACTAAATCTATTCTATTACTAACATTATCTTCTCAAACTAAAGGTTTGAAGGTTTGCAGACGGTAAATACTTGCTTCCATTCAAAATAAATATCTTACCTCATTGTTCTGCTGAAACTAATTATGAAGACTGTTTTAAAACTATTGACCGATTCTTTAACTATTACAGCCTTCTTCACTCTCTTACCTGAAACTGAAAAAGTAATTTATTACAACGTAAACATACTGTAAGGCAATTTCTCACAAAACATTTCTTTACCCAACCCTACAAACCAAACTTTATTTACTATAGGCTCCTTTTCTTTTATTTAAATTATCTTCACAGAAGAAACCGCAAAAAAAATTGCAAGGAAAACGTTACTACAGACGCAGAAAACCTTCTTAAACTCAAAATAAATAACTTAACTTACATTTTTCAAAATTAAGCTCTAAATAATTATGAAGAGTGTTTTGACACTCTTAGCCGGATCTTTAACTTTAATCTAGAAAATGAAATGTACTTCAACTTAAGAAACTGTGTAAGGAAATTTCCCACTAAACATATTTTTACCTAACTACCAAACTAAACTGTATTGAAATAAAATCTCAAAGAAGCCTCAAAAGGTTTGCCTCGAAAAATGTTATTATATACCCAGAGGAACTCCCTTAACTCAAAATAAATATCGTAATGTACATTTTTCAAAATTGTGCTAAAATTAATTATGAAGAGTGTTTTGAAACTCTTCGCCGGATCTTTATGTGCAATAGACTTCTTTACTCTCTTACCTGAAAGAGAAAATACAATTTATTACAATTTTAAAAACTGTGTAAGGTAATTTCTCAATGAAATTTCTTTACGTAACTCTACAAACTAAACGGTATTGAAATAAAAGTAGATGCTCTCCTAGGTCAACTTCTTTACTAAAGTTACCTTCTCAAAGAAGGTTTGCCTGGAAAAACGTTATTATATACCCAGAAGACCTTCCTTAACTCAAAATAAATAACTTAATCTACATTTCTTAAGGACTTCCTGCAACTAATTATGAAGCGTGTTTTGAAACTCTTGGATAGATCTTCAACTACGAAAGCCCTCTTTGCTCCCTTACCTGAAACTGAAAAAGGTATTTTTCTATTTCGGTTTTATAAAGCCGTTCTAAGCGCACTGTTTTAGCTTAAAAACAGTACGTTAAGGAGGCCTATAATCGTACTGTTTTTAGTTTGTTTTTTACGATGTTGGTAGTTCGATTTGAATTTGAAAGTTTGAAATGTCAGTTTCAGCCACCTGTCAGTGCTGCCATAAGTGTTTATAAAAACTCCCTAGTAATCGATTTGACGTAAAATTTTCTACATAAATGTATTTAAAATACTCTTAAACTTCCTCAATAGAAAAAATAGTATAAAGAACACGTTTCATAAGACCACTTGTCGCACTCGTCCATTGAAAAACTCGACGCTTCGCGTCTCGTTTTTCAAACTTGGACTCGTGCGTTAAGAAAAGGCCTTATGAAACTAGTTCTTTAATATACTATTATTGTGAACGCTAAAATACGGTTTAACTGAAAAAAAATAACTGAATTCAATTATGTGAATTTTATTTTGATAGATGTGTCTACAGTACAATGCGTGACGCGTGTTATCGAAAGTAACTGTTCCATATATCAAAGATTCATACACTGCTAATTTATGTATTTGATGATGACAAGGGTCCAGTGGAATTGTGATATCCGTTTGTGTACAGTTCTACAAGTCGATAATTCCGGTTTGTTTTTCGAATTAACTTTTATGTTTAAAATTAAGTAAATACGGTATCTGTTCAGTACTTAAACATGATAAAATAACATCAAAATAACGGAACCAAAACTATTCAAAAATGATTAGGGATATTGCAATGTAAGACACTTAGAGGCAGCACCAATTGCATTTATAATAAAAACCTACCAAAACAACGAAATGTAACATCTGTTTAGTAATGGATATGAAAATTACAACAAAGGTTCGTGTAAAGAAGAAATTTAACAATTCTACTTCCACTAAACTTAAATTTATTAAATTCTAATACCGCGTGGCACCTGTTCTGGTAGCAATAACTTCTCTGTACCTACCTTGTTGGCATACTCTCAATGCAATTATCAATATGTTCTTGTGGAATTTGATGCCGCAGTACCGGCAAATACATCCCTCAGCTATTGCACAGCAGCAGGCCTTGGATTATGATAATCCACCTGTCTCTGCAGAAGGTCCGATGCATGCACGGTGGGGTTGAGGTCTGGAGATAGCGCAGGAAGAGCAAGATGGTTTATTTCCTCATCTCGAAGCATCTCTAAAACAACTACAAAATATTCCCGTCCAACAGCGTTGCAACGGTTTAGAACATGGTCCATAATGATCTCTTGGGCATAACGTTGGACCGTGAGTGTACCATAAAAGATATGGAGGTCAGTACACCACCCTAAAAAAATTCCAGTTCATACCATAAGACCACCACCACCAAAGACAACGACTGTATGAACAGTATACCATCCCACGGTGTCGCTTCTTGAAGCCTACGTCTTCACTATTCCACCCGGTGTTTTCGTTAAGTCACAGTTCTTGCACGACACTTCTGGAGGCGGTATAAGATAAGTCCTACCTCAAACAATCGATTTCTCACAGTTGGGTCGGGCTTCAATTTCCTGTAGTATTCTAGAGCACTTACTGTAGATGTCGAGCAGTTGAAAAGGGGTGCATTCTTGCATTAATTACCAGAAGTGGATCCTCACGAGGTGTTGTGATGCGATAAGTTCCACTTCTAGACCTTCTTGCAGTCGTACCTGTTTCTCCAGGCGCGAAAAGGCACGTAAAATTACGCTCTGCGTGGTTCCTAACATATCAGCAATGTCGGCCTGGCGATCTCCTCTTTGGTGCACACCAACGGCTAAATTTCGCTGTTCTATTGTTAAATGGTTTCCCTGGATTCTTGTTTATTATTAAGAACACAAATGCAACACCCGAATAAAAAAGCAATGAACAAAAGAGAAAGATTATTGAATCAAACACACACTCGACTTGACACTAATACGGTTAAACAATTGCAACTTTTTTTTTTCTCATTCATTCATACTACCGTCCTCCCTCCCCCCGGAACGGCTTTCGCATTACTTCAGGGGGTGCGGGCGTCTCTTACACACTAACCATTCATGCAGCATGCACCCTAAACTTAAGTAGCCGAAATGCGGTGTGGCCTCGAGTGGCAATGCGTTGCCGCGCTAGGCCACCGAGGCCCCCTAAACAATTGCAACTGAATTCGATTGTTTTTTGTTTTTCAACACCAACATTGCCACTTGCTCTACTTATTAACAATAGACGACTATTACCGCCAAATATAAGCATATATGCTTTATATTACAATATCCCTATTCATATATACATCTTTTTCAGGTTGACTCGATGTAAAATTTGATGTTCTCCTTGGTAATTCATCTTTCTGAATGTTTTCATATTAAAAGCAAAATAATATTGATCAACATAAAGTTATAATAATTTAGTCAAATAATTCCGGATTGTTAATTCAACTTTTTTTTTGTTAAACATATTATTTAACAAAGTAATGCACTGTGTCATAACATATTTCCAACGTAGTTAGAATGTCTGCCACTAGATAATTTAGATAATTTAAACATCTTTCCAATTTACACCTCTTTCTTCTGCTAAGGCTTAATACGAGCATCTAGAAATGAGCCCACCACCTGCAAAAAATTCCACCAAACGCCGTCCTTCGACGCTTGGAATAATGATAATTAAATGGTGGATAAGCTGCGAGGATCAAAATTGTAAACTCTCCTAATTATGCGAACTTTTTATGTCCTTGCATGTAACAAGACTGATGAGTTTAAAAGTTCGTTTAACAACGAAGTTTTCGTACAGTTTACGAGTTGTAAAATTTTCTCGGCAGCAGTTTTTCTGTATTCCAGTGAAAACGAGTTTTAAAGTAATCGCGCGATAGTTTCCATCCCAGAAAGCTCTTTGATCTTCAGTTTGAGTAAGCCCTGTTTCTTTCAATTAATTGCTAACCGTTTCCGGGAAAATAAACGTAAACAAAAGTCAAATGTTTATTACATTCATAAAAGTGTAATATCCGTTTTTTTAAGTATTGATTAAAACTTTAGGCTTGAAAAGTTTTCATCTGAATCGGGTAGTATTTGATTGAAGATAGGCATCAAGCACATAAAAGTCACCCTTAGAAGCAAACAAGAACTGTACAGTTTTGTCATTCTCATAGAATAATAATTTCAGAAAATGATTAAACTATTTTGAAGTAGTGGTAAAATTTGAATTTTTGCTGTAAGGAAACCTACTACTACTACTACTACTACTAATATGTGACATTTTGTCTATTTCTTCCTTTAATGATTTACACTTAATAACTGTCACTAGTAGTAGCTGAGCCCATAAGCTACATGTTACTTTTTTTGTAGTTTCTTCAAAACATAAACAAATGGTAAGAGGTTTAGTTGTAATGAATTTAATATTATGTTTTAGTAATAGACCATTCTTTGAATTTCTGCTTGCCTTTAAGTGTTTCTTTCGGTACTAGGTTTCTCTAACGTTTGCGCTATGACGGTCGTCTGGTTTTCCATCATTCAAATTTGAAAGTTCGTTAAATTCAGTTCATTACTTAAATTCGTAAATAGCGCGTTTTCCGCCATATTTTGCCGAAAGCTATCACTGGTATGTGTATTGTAATGTCAGCATTTTAGAAAGCATTTCCAGGATTTATGAACTTGAGTTCTGGTACAGCGATTTGTTCTGTGAATCGGTACCAGCTGGCTTGCTTTTATGGTTGAAAAACGAACTCCAGCCCAGAATATCAAGACGTACAGATAATTTTATGATCAATGAAAACAGGGTGGGGTGGGGTTAACAATTACCGTATATAAGACGACCCTGACTATAAGACGAGTCTCATTTTTTAACGAAAAATATAATAAATACATTTTTTTAAAACTCCGATTATAAGACGACATGCAATTTATAATAATATATATATATATATATATATATATATATATATATA
>JABXWE010022761.1:0-10132 GCA_014611495.1 Limonius californicus
ACATACCCACCCACAGACAGACATTTTTTAAAAACCACTTTTTTGGGTTCCTAGAGACCCAAAACGGATATTTCCGTTAAAATCTCGATTTCGAAAATTTTCATGAATTCAATACTTACCCTATACCTATAAGGTATGGGAAAGTAAATACCCTATACCTATAAGGAATGGGAAAGTAAATTATCCTATACCTATAAGGTATGGGAAAGTAAAAAGAAATAAATCAATTGGTGTTCAACATTTTTTTATTGCAAGTAGTTATTTAGCTGTATACATATTAATAAAACTGCAAATACATAATAAATAAAACATTAATTCTAAATTTTCTTAAAAAATGATGGATACCTCAAAAGTTTTGATTTTTTGACATCTATTCATTTTCTACGCTATTTTCTTAGATTTTCTTGGCACAGTGGAGACAAATTGGTCAAGTACATCTTTTAAGCGTGTACTGGGTTTTTTCTTTAGTTTTCCTGGGCATTTGTAAGGCGTACGTGTTTTGTCTTCCAGATACTCCTTATGAACCTCATTTAGTCTTTGCCGCATAGATTTTTGTAATACTCGGGCGAGTCTGATTTTAAGTTCTCGGAATTTTTTGATTTTCTATCTGATTTTCATTAGAAACGTGACAAAATATTTTGCTAACGTTACGTTTCGGTGCCATGACCAGTTTGAATCCCAAAATTGTCATCACTTTCTTCAATTTCGAAATCTCCAGTACAGACATCATTAAACATATTTTCGACTCATTGGGAAAATCTCGGAACGTTCACATGCATATTAGAAGACGCTGTACGATCAGTAATTTCAAAATTACTTTTTCATTGACCGAAAAAAAAATATATTGTGCACTATTACTCAGAACAAAGCAGTCACTCAATTACTACAGTACGGTCTCAGAAATCGCCGTCGAACTTTTTATTACGAATAACAAAGCGTAACTCACTATAGCACATCTGAAACTGCATGAAGTAAAAGGAAAGTCAACGTAGGTTCATTACCCACCCGGTGGCAGGTCACTATAGGGGTCAGTCGGATTCTGCTCTGGAACTCAGCGCCTCTTCAGCCAACAACGGGCAAGTAAGGATGGGATAGGCCGGGAAATATGGATGATACTGTCCCGACATTTACCTAAATGACAAAGGAAAACCACAAAAAACTCAGCCACGACAGACAGTCCGGGGGTGCGAACCCTAGACCTCCCGAATGAAAGGTAAATACTCTATCGCTGAGCCACGTTTCTCGGTAAAAACTGCACTAAAACATCCAGCAGCTGTACACGGGAAAGTATCTACTGGCTTCGAGCTCTATGGGCGCATTTGCGTGAATACCAAAATTTATTTGAAATCGAAGAGTATGGCACCGCAGTGGTTAAAGGTCTTCTTCTTCTTCTACTTGTTGTTAGGTCAAAGGCCTGTTGTTACCGGTCTAGGAGTCGCTCCATCTTTCTCGCGGTCTCCCTATGCTTCGACTCCCTCTTGGTGACGTGTTCCTGGCTTTCTTCAATAGGCGATCATCATGCATTCTGGACACATGGCTGTTTTTTGTCGCCGTCTTGTAACCCAATCCCCGATCAACTGGATTTGGCATTCTTCTTTTTTGTGCTCATTCCTTACCCTGTCAAGCCTCGTGTTTCCAGTTATATTACGCAGGGTCGTCATTTCCGTTGCCTCAAGAATTTGTTTCGTTTTTAAAGTATCTACCCTAGCTTCTATGCCGTACGTCTTACGCTGCTATCATATATTCTAACTTTAGGTTCCGGCCTCAAGAACTTGTTTAAGCATCCAGAAATTTTAGCGGCATTATTCGCTTGGTACATAACTTCTGCTTTTATGTTATCTGCGCTGGTTATGTTGACTCCTAAGTAATTAAATTCCATTACTTGTTGTACTACTTCACCCTCTATCTCTAATTTGCATCGTACAGGGTCCTTACTCACTACCATCACCTTTGTTTTATCGGTTGCAGTTTTTAACTTGAATCTCTGGCAACTAATGTGGAACTGGTTTAATAGCCTCTGTAAGTCGTCCTCAGCTTCTGCTGACAGGATAGCGTCATCGGCAAAGTAGATTATATTAACCTTCATAGCACCGACTGGGGTACATTTGTACCACAGCCGCGATTTTTTCTTTACAGTTTGCACAATAATTTTTTTTTCACACTTACCATTGGAGTAGCTCCATATTATAGTCTTATCTACATGAACAATCAGCCAGATATATCGTACCTCTTTCGCATTGTCAGATATTTTGAATTTATGAGCCTGGGGTACGTTTGTGCCCCAGTCGGTGCTTTATGCATGCGTAAATTATTTTAACATTCATAGAGTTAATTCGGGTTAATTCCCTTATTTCCTGACATTTTAACTTTCATACGGTTAATTCGGGGAATTCCCTTATTTCCGCACAGTGGTAGCGATGCGCCACAAACATTACATGCAGTAATAAGTGAAGCCAGTTGGCTTGTTGAATTCAGTGAGTTACAATCGTGCATGTTTATACGTGTTCATATTACAAAATCCGAAAATGTATACAGTTCGTGATCCAAAATATCTAACTGAAACCGATATGCTGTGGCTTCTAGAACATGATGATCCCGATATTGCTGATATTGAGGAAAATTTGGATGATAGTGAAGATGATGATCATATTTAGGAAAAAGAAGAAATAATAATATAATAATATATATAATAATAAATAAATAATAAAAAACAAACATTCTTCTCAAAATTCTGATTCTTATGAGGAAGACGAGAACGTATTGGAAACGCCGTCCAATTTATAGATCAAAAAATGGAATGCAGTGGGCAAAGTTTCCCTTCAATTTGCTAGTAAGAAAATCCCAGGCTAATATATAGAAAATTGCGACAGGGCCAACAGTTTACGGAAATGACTTTACAAGCATATCTAATAGATATTATTGTGTTGGAAACCAATAGGAAAGCTAACCATCTCTACAATAAATGGAACAGATTCGTACGAACGTATATAAAAAAACAAATAGGTTCGGTTTTTCTAGAATTCTGCGAACAGCACCCAGAGGCAGCAAGAGGACCTCAACTTCCGGGAACATCTGGACGCTGTTCTATGTATAAGGAAAAGAAAGACAGAAAAACAAGCCAAATTTGTGCAAATGCAATGAACCAGTCTATGCGGAACATTCTGTGAAGGAAACAGTGTGCAACAATTGTAAAAATGTTTAATGATTTTTTATAATTAAGATTTTTGTAAGAACATTTCTTTTCTTTGTCCTAAATTAAAAATCTTTTTCGTTTCTGACCTTTAATTCGTTTTTTTCAGTGGGGTACAATTGTACCCCAGTTGGTGCGATACGTAATTTTTTGAAGTCGGTGTTACGTAGGTTAAAGTTGTTGGACCCCATTCTATAGCCCTTCTTGTCTCTTACATCTTTAATGATTTCATTCATTACAATATTAAATACTAAAGGATTCAGCGAGTCTCCTTGGCGAATTCTTTTGTTCACTTGTATTATGTCAGTTGGTGTGTTGTTAACTTTACTCTTCTCTTATTCTTTGTATATATGTGTTTTATTAAGCAGTACAGATTGTCCGGTACGTTGTTTTTATCCAAGAGATCTAGTTGTCCTCTAGTTGTATTTTGTCGAACGCTTTCTCAGTGTTTATAAAACACAAGAAAGAAGGTCTGTTGAATTCCAAAGATTTCTCAATGATCTGTCTAATAATGAACAAAGCATTCGAGCAAGAACGACTTCTTCTGAATCTTTGCTGTTCATCACACAATGGGATAAGCTGTGCCAATTTCTGGGCTATGACCGTAGTTGTTAGTTTCAACATGCTGTTCAGAAGGTTACTTCCTCCATAATTGTTTGGATTTTGCTTATTTCCTTTCTTGAAGATTGGAATCACAATACTTGTCTTCCATTCATTGGGGACTTGTGCTTCATTAAAGATTTGTTGAATTAGGTCTACTACTATAGTTTTTAGATCTTTGCCTAGATATTTTATCATTTCGTTTGTAATGTCGTCTACTCCAGGGGACTTCCTCTTTTTTAGGTTTTGGATAGACTCTAGTATTTCTTCTTTATTTGCTTCCACTCTTGTTAATATTTGATGCATATCTTTACGATTTTGTGCTTTGCTAGTAGAATACAGTCTAGTAAAGTGACTGATCCATTCTTCTTCGCTTATTTTCTTGTTTGGAGTTATGTATTCTTCCGTATCCTTTTTTTGATTTTGCAACATTTTCCATATTTGCTTCTGTGATCCGTAGAAGTCTGTTTCTAAGTTCTCCGTATATGTTTCCCAAAAGTTCTGTTTTATTGTTCTTATTTTCGCATTGACCGCGTTTCTCACCGGTCTATATTTTTCCAAAGGTTAAGGGTTAAAATAGTAATTATTTCACAACCAATGGACGAGAAAGGCTGCTTGAAACAGCTGCAGAATAGCGAATATCAAAACACCCTTAATAGAGCTAATTAAAACAATCGTTGAAAACCCATTCACAATATCAGCATTATATTAAATTAGGAACCGCCACAGTGTTAGATAGGAATAACTATTTAAATATCTAAATACTAAGATTTAACTTGTTAATTCAACATTGCTTAAATCATATAAATGAGTATGTAAAAGCTACTGCAAAAGTCTTAACACTGCAATTTAGGCTAGGTAGGTTATGGGGATCCTAAAGCGGCCTACCAACCAAAAATTAAAACTAACATAATACATCGACAAACCATTGTATTCGTATCCTTGTCTATAACGGAACTTAGGACCGTCTACCTGAATGCTGGGAAACAAATTGCAGCCAATGTGGAAGACATGCGTATAAAATACGACAAAATAAATTGTTTACAGCCTTGACGTTGTTCTCATTGTGAAAAAATCAGATACATTTTGAGGGTGGGTTTGTGTGCATTATGTTCTTAAAGGATGATAGCTTGTAACAAGGTGAAAAAATATCGATAAATTAATTATTTACACTACATTGGGCATTTTTTATCACAAGTTGTTATGCTTTCTTGGATAATTTATTCATCTGATTTCAATCTTGTATACACTGTGTCTATAAAGTAACCCCCCCCCCAACTAATTTTTGAACGACTTGATATTTTACCACAAAATTTGGTGTGCTTTAATGGGAAATTAAATACTATTTTTTAGCCCATGATTAAATTTTCTATCATTTAAAATGGCGGCTGGGCGCCATTTTGAATTTTTATTTTAAATAGAAAGGGGGGTCGAGCGACACCTCATTTGAAAGGTCTTTTAATTCTGCGTCTGATCCTAGAGTTTCAAAGAAAAATATTCAGCCAGCACAAAATTACAAATGTTTGAAGATAAAGAAGTCTATTTAAAAAAACTAAGAATTACAGCAAAAAGAAATTAACTTAAGTGTTCAAAATGTTCACCATTCACTTCTTGGCACATAAAAAGTCGCTTATGAAATTCCTGCCTTACATTTTCATAAGTTTCTGGAGTGATATTTCTGCAAACTTCTGTAATGCGTTGCATCAGTTCTTCAATTGTTTCTGGATTTTTTTATCAAGTAGGTAGTCCACTTTTTCATTTGTTTTCTTGCTATTTGTTGTCATTTATAAGCTAATCTTAACTACAACACATTTTGAACACTTAAGTTAATTTCTTTTTGCTGTAATTCTTAGTTTTTTTAAATAGACTTCTTTATTTTCAAATATTTGTAATTTTGTGCTGGCTGAATATTTTTCTTTGAAACTCTAGGATCAGACGCAGAATTAAAAGACCTTTCAAATGAGGTGTCACTCGACCCCCCTTTCTATTTAAAATAAAAATTCAAAATGGCGCCCAGCCGCCATTTTAAATGATAGAAAATTGAATCATGGGCTAAAAAATAATATTTAATTTCCCATTAAAGCACACCAAATTTTGTGGTAAAATATCAAGTCGTTCAAAAATTAGTTGGGGGGGGGGTTACTTTATAGACACAGGGTATATTGTTTACTAGTTAAAGTGACAATAGAATACCTTGATTTTAATATATTTTGAACTACTTTAGTAGACACTTAAGTAACAAAACGTATACTTATATCGTCTAACGGGCATTGAAATAATACTTACCATGTGCTATTATTTTCGTGATGTCAACTTTTAATATTTTAATTTCGCGAAAATAATTTTATATAGCGTATAAGAGTAAAGTTATTTTTATTTAAAACTCTTATTTATAGAAATAAACTTCCGTGAATGTATAAATTCCACACAAATCAAAACGGGAATAACTATGAGCACTAGAAGCGGATAAAAGTAACAGCATTATTCTTAACTATGTTCTCTGAATCGGTTACTTCATTTGGTCCATTTCCTTTCAGACAGGCTTGGATGAACTTTTGTTGGGGATTTAGCGGGCAGCAGACCGTACAGAAAGCGCAGTCAGAGAGAGAGATATGACACAGCAGAGATTGTGCAAGAAATATTCTTCTGAAATTTGAGAATTTCTTGAATGTGAATAGAGATTATTGCTAATTTTCCACGTGTTCTTAGAAACGTTAATATTGAATTTATAAATATTTGAATAATTTTATGAAAACATTATTTTATTTCTCTTCTACAAATTGCATTTATTATGGATCTACTAACTAATGACTTATTATTATGGTCAAATAGATATTTGCTGCAAAACATTTGTGATCGTGCCAACTAATAACTCAATATTGTCCAAATTACTCTAATTTTCGCTCTAAGCTAGATTTGCAGATTTAACAGTTGTTAATATGTTTTATGAATTATATAACATGTTCAGTCTATATATATTGCCATGTTATTTACCCTAAAATTATTATAATTATTCTAAACTATAGCTATACTATGTTAATTTTACTTCGTAACACTTATATGATGTGATTTTTATTTCGTAATGAATAACGTATATGTAAAAGGATACTATATTTGATGGAGAAGTCCATTTTTTCCCTGAAATTGTATTTAATTAGCTTGATTGTCATGTAAAAATTGTTATTTTTATAGTTGTAATGATTGATAAATGTATACCAGACTAGATTGTGAGGTAGTTACGATCTTCGGAAAGTCCTACGTAGTGCCTTATTTGGATTTGAAATGAAGTTGTGGGTGTATATTCCTTAGGAAATGGTGCTGAGGACGTCTATGTTTGGTGTAGACGATGTTTTGGGTAGTCATGGGCAGTTTAGGAGCCCTGAAATGTAAAATTGTTATTATTTTTGTATTTACCTGTTGTAAATATATGTTTAACAAGTTTAATTTATGTTTCCTTATGGTATTATTATTATAATTAATTTGTATGTTATGTAAAGGAAAGATGAAGCACTTTTGTTTGATAGATTTATATTGATAATTTAGAAATTATGAAAGGTTAGATGGAAATATTAAATTTTGAGGTTATTTTTTAATTTCGCTTATTTATATTTTTGTGTTATTTTGTTAGTGATGTAGTATTCTGTGTTTAATAATTTTGTAACTCTATAGTTGACATTTGTATAAAATTTATAATTTTACCATGTGCATATTTTTTGTTTCAAACCGTGGATTATTTGGTATTAAAAGTTTCGGAATTTTGTTAAGATTATAGTTATGAACTTTGTTTGTGAAAATTTTGTGTATTAAGGTTGTTATTAACAATTTTGTAAAGTAATAGGTCAGCTGTAGATGTTAGCGATTGTTTCCCTTTCCCGGATTGGTGCATTTTTAATTAATATATTATATATATTATTAATAAGTAAAATTTTTACGAATTTGTGAAATTTAATCTGTTCTAGCTGCTTCACGTGAGAGCACGTATTTTAATATAGCTGAAATTTGTGTTTTAGACCATTAAGATCGAATTTTGAATAAATTGGGTGTAACCAATTTGAGATTATCAAGTAACTTTCTGAGGTTATGTTGATTGATGCATATAAAAATGTAAACTATGTGAATTTGATGTAAAAGTTTAACTGTGTCCAGTGTTGATAAAAATAAAAATAACTTACCTTATATGTTACACTGAAGTTGAGTTTGATTTTCATTTAAATGTTCCTGAAAACGAATATCAATTTAAAATCGATAAAAAGTGATTTATAATAGATTTTTACTACATTAAAGTAACTTACCTGCTTTAATTAATGCAACTATACAAAAGCATTGAAGTGTTCCTTCGGGTGTTCACAACACTTAACAAAAGTTGTAAGAACCGCATCGTCAACAATCCTGTAAGCAGCCAACAACATGTCGAGACGAAACATATGTACGAAAAGGGCGAAATTTTTGAGTACCAGTTCATTTTATCGATCTCAAAGAATCGTTCATTAATCCATAAAGTTAGGTTATAAATGTTATTAATTGAGTAAGTGTGGATATTACTAATATTAATTATTTGCGGACAGAAGAGTTTGACTTCAGTTATTGAAATATAAGAAGCAAACGGTGTAGTAGGCAGTAGGTAGGCAGTAAGATTATATAAAAAGTATCTTTAGTAGAATAAGTATCCTTAATTCAACCAACTTTCAATTGAGTTTTCACTAGTAATACTACTAGAGGTTAAATTACTCCGGAAATTTTTTCGAGGGTACGAATATTTTGAAAATTATAAAAATTATATATAATTTTCTTAAGATATTCATAACCGAGAAAAAATTTCCGGATTTTAAATTAACGTCGAATGGTTTCGGTAAGAAAATTTTGCACGTTTTTGCAATTTAATTTATATATGGACATATTACATAAAAATATTTATAATAATTTAATAATTTTTAATGTAGGTAAACGCAAAAATTGTTTTGTTATGTATTTCTAAGTTTAAAAAATAAATATGTGAAAACTGGTTACGTGTACTTAATGTAAGTATTAATCAAGTGACAGTAATTATTACGTCAAAACATTTCCACTATACCTAATTCACTTCAGGGTCCTACCCAAGCTGAAAAAAATTTCGAAAAACATTTGCGTTGCCATGGTAACGGTTCAAAATAAAGGCTTCTGATTGGTTGAAACAGGTTAGTGCAAAATTTTCAAAAAAATATTTGAACAATAGAATATTCGTAAATTCAATAAAATGTTATAGCGCTGTGTTTACCAAACAATATTTTATAAATGTAGTAACTGGGGATAGGTAATTCACTACATATATGAATAGCATTTTAGATGGTGTTCCAGTCAATCAACTATTTAAGGTTGTATAAGAGAATATCCCGAAATGTGCCTAATAGCTATTCGAAATTTATATGACAATAACGAAAGTACAGTAAATGTAGGTAAGGGAATTAACGAATGGTTTACAGTTAATAGAGTTTTGCATTAACACTGCACTTTATCCCTAATATTGTTTAAAACTCATTTGGACCAGAAAGTGCGGAAAGATGGGCATCTCGATAGATGACTAATATTTAAGTAAACTCTTATTCGTAGACGATCAGGTCTTAATGGGCAGTGATAAAGATGGCATGAGTTATATGTTACCTAAACTAAATGAAGAATTTAAAAAGTGGGGTATAGACATGTGTACTGAGAAAACCCAATATCTGGTTACGGGTAGTAAAGAGCAAGATTTAGATATAGATATCAAAAAATAATAAAAAACGCCAGGATTTTTATATTTGAGATTGGCATTTAATAAGGATATTAAGACGAAAGGGAGGGAAGAAGGGCACTACAGAAATTAAAGTCGATCTGGTGGAGCGACTAACCTACAAAGGAGACAAAAATAATATTTACACATCAGTAGTGTAAACTATTACAACCTACTATGTGGAAACTTGGACTATCAACAAAATAACTAAAGCAAGAATAGGAGCTCTAGAAATGAATTACCTAAGACGGAGCTGTAGAACACCACGTCTTCAACATATTACAAATGTGGAAATAAAGAGCGGAATGGAAGTTGAGAGGACAATATTAGAACATATTGCAAACAAACAACTGATGTGCTACGGTCTCCTTGGAAAAACGGGAACATATATAAGGTCAAAAAGATTATGGGAGTAGATTGCATAGGAAAGAGGGAAGAGAGAATGGACCAAGGGATATATGGATGAGAGGAATACAAGAGGCTTGTACAGATAGACAACATTTTTATTTTATATTGTGCTCCTGGAGAGAGAAGAAATAACAGGAATAGTTCAAAAACTATTAAATCTCATCTGCTAAATGTATCGAAGAAAATAA
>JABXWE010022764.1:0-19482 GCA_014611495.1 Limonius californicus
TCTTCGTCTTCATTGTGTTGTTCTGGGATTGCGGCGTTTATTCTGTTATTAAGTTCCTCTTTAACTTTCGTTTTCGTGTTGTGGTCTTTTAGTTTTTGTAAGTCAATTCGTTTTGGTGGTTTCTTTTTCTGAACTCTTTTTAACCATAATTTAATTCAGGCTAACAGGAGGTTATGATCTGAGGGGACATCTGCTCCTGGATATGTTTCTGCTGATTTAATGGCGTTTTCATACCGTTTATTCACCAAAATGTAATCTATCTGATTTCTTATGATTATTTCGGGACTATCAGCCGGAGATTTCCACGTGTAGAGTCTTCGGGGTGGTAATTGAAAATATGTGTTCATTATTGCAAATTCCTTTTCTTGACAGAACTGAATAAGTCGATCTCCTCTATCATTTCTGATTCCCAGTCCAAATCCTCCTACCACGTTCTCTACCGCTCCTTTACCCACCTTGGCATTGAGATCGCCTAATATGACGTTGATCTCTTGTTTCTTTGTGTGTTTTAGCGCCTTATTTACCTGTCATCATCATCATCATCATCTGACATGGAGCCGACTCGTTCGTAAAAATTCTCTATTTCCTGATCTGTGCTTTCTGATGTTGGAGCATACGTCTGTATAATATTCATGTTGAATGGCTTTGCACTGATCTTAAGTAGTGCTATACGCTCTGAAAAATCTAAAATTAATCACTGCGTTGTTTATTTCTTTGTTAACAATTATAGCCACAAGGGCCTTCCTACTTCTTCTATATTATAGTTTCCGATTGTTATTACTCTGTTGTTAGCTCGTTCCTTTTTTCTTGTAATTTTCACGTACTTGGTTTTCTCTTGCTTTATTTCTGAACCTCTTTCTTTTGCTTCTTTACTTATCATCACCATTGCGTCTTCCAAACTTTTCTTATCCTTTGCTATCAGTGCTATGTCATCGGCATATGCTACCACATTTCGCACTCTTTCATTATTCCTTCTATTGCAATATTAAACAGTGTTGCCGATAATCCATCTCCCTGTCGTACTCCTTCATATATTTCTATTTTTTTTGTTAATCCTTCATGTGTTAGTACTTCTGCTTTCGATCTTTCCATAGTCATGTTTATTAATTTTATCAGTGTTTTAGGTATCCCCATTTTCCTCGCACCTCTTTTAATCGATGCTCTTTTAACTATATCGAATGCCTGCCTGTAGTCTATAAATACTATTTCCACCTCTATGTCTTGTTCATAGCACTTTTCTACTATTTGTTTCAGCGTATGGGTTGCATCTATTGTTGACCGCCCTTGTCTGAATCCATTCTGGTACTCTCCTATTCTTTCCTCTTGTTGGAGATCGTAAGCAACTTCATGTTTATGTATTTTGTAGAATGCTGTGTATGCATTTATATACATGTATAGCAGTTGTTAATTTTAATTTTTGTAATTTTGTCGTCTGTCAATATTTTTCTCAATAAACGTTTCAGTTTGAAGTGTTTCTACTTTTGAGTTGAATTAATTCACAAGTCAACGCCTCTGTAAACTTATTTAACTTTTTTAATATTAATGTTGTTAGTATCTTATACACTAAATTCAGTAGGGTTATCCTTCTATAATTTTCGCAAAGCGTCAAGTCTCCTTTCTTTGGTATTGGTATTATAATTTCCTCTTTCCTCCATATTTGCTTCATTAATTCGTAGATCCTTTTTTTGACTTCCTCTCCTCCTTCCTTCAGCATTTCGCCGCATATACGTCTGATCCTGCTGCTTTTCTTCTTCTCAAATTTTTTATTACCTCGCCAACTTCTTCTGATGGTTCTTCTACTTCTACTTCTCCTTCCTCTTCTTCTTCGTCTTCTTCCTTCTTTGTGGCTTCTTTCATATATCTTTCCCATTCTTTCTTGTCTATATTAACCGTTGTTTTTCTTCTCCTTTTTTGTTTTCTAATTTCCTGGTATAATCTTGTGTTATTTTTGCTATCTTTTTCAATCTCGTTCATCATGTCGTCAATCCACTCCTGTTTTTTGTTTCTTATTACTCTTGCTGCTTCTTTCCTTATTTGTTTGTATTCTTCATAGTCATTCTCTCTGTTTGTTCTTATCCATTTTAACATTTTCTCTTTTTTTCTTTTTATTAGTATTTCACATTGCCTGTCAAACCAATCTTTTCTGTATTGTTCCCTTCTTCGACCTATTACTTTTTCTGCTGATTCGAGTATCTTATTTTTTATGTTCTCCCATGTTGTTTCTATATATTTTCCTTCTCTTGGTTTAGCTGCTGCTTTAATTCTTTTTCATACTCTCTTCTTTTTTCTTTGTTCTGTGGTGTTTCTATGTTACATTTTCTTTTTAGACTTCTTTCCTGTCTGTTCCTTACTACTCTCAGTTTTACTTTCGCTATTACCAATTGATGGTCCGTGTCTACACTTGTCCCTCTATAGGTTCTTACATGTTGTATCATTTTGTGCTCCTTCTTTTTAATTATGATATTGTCGATTTGGTTTCGTTCGGTCTTTCCTGGCAGTAACCATGTCGTTTTATGTTCCTTCTTATGTTGAAATATTGTGCTAGTTATTATCATATTCATTTGTGCTGCTAGATTGCATAGCCTCATTCCATTATCCGTTTTGTCATGTATGGTATGTTTCCCTGCCACCTTCTTTATGAACTCCTCCTTCCCTATCTTAGCATTAATGTCTCCTGCTATTATTATTGTGTCGTGTTTCGGTACTCTTTCACATACTTCTTCTAATTTTTGATAGAACTCGTCTTCTTCCGTTTCTGTTGCCACTGCTGTGGGTGCATATGTATTTATTATTGTAATGTTTGCTACGTTATTTTTAATTTGCCGATACGATATCCTACCATTTACTTTCTTAAATAGGAATATTGGCACTGCAAGAAATAAAATGGAAAGGAGAAGGAAGAATAGAGAAAGAAAAATTTACAATGATGTATGGAGGAGAAGAAAAACAAGGAAAGAATGCAACTGCGTTTATGGTAAATAGAGAGGTAAAGAAAAGAATAATAGAATTTAAGAAACACAAATTACCTTAGATTAATTAAAGTAACGGCTAAGATAAAATTTCTTAGTAAGCTAACAATGGTAGCCATTAAACAATATTCATTAAACTTTGGTGAGTTGGTGAAGACCACAGCTTCTGAGACAAAGTCACTTTGGACAGTGTACTGGTGTTGCTACTAAAGATGGCAAGTCAGTTGTGGAATCCTTTACTATCTAAATACATATTTCGGCAACTAAATTGCCATCCTCAGTAGGAACACTACTTTACCTTGAACTATCTAAAGCAACCAAATCTTCTGAGAGAAAGTCACTTTGGATAGTACACTTGTGTTCCTACTGAAGACTTTCCAAAATGCGTTTTACCTTTTCTAAATATTTTAGTAGTAAGACTTTGTTTGGTTAAAACACAATAATTAATTGACTAAATATGGGAAACATTTTGACAATAATAAGTATTTAAGATTGAAGCTACTTACCCGACACACCATAAACTCTGAGATATTCCAGTCAGGATACCTGGTTTCATTTAAAATCTGTACGGAAATATCTCCATAATAGACGGGCATGGTATCATATGGCCAATAATGGTCACACTTTTCCCTCCCCTTTTCCACACAACGTGTTAACATAATGATAGCCCTCGAGTTGGATTCCCAGCACATTCTCCAGAAGTCATCTCTTGTGGAATGTAGTGGACCTTGTGTAACAATGAATTCCCTTGGTGAATTATGGCCCTAAAATATTTTGTATGTTTTTAAATTTTAGCTTACAATTCTCTAAATTGTTAAGTAAAACAGTTTTTAATTATTTCTTGGCTTATTTTATTGAAATTTATAATGAGTTTATTAAGCTTTCTACTGCAGTAGATGCACCTATTGAAATTATTAATTGTTAATATTAGTAAATTTGAACTTACAGGGACATAATTTGCGTTAATATAATCAGAGCCTTCCTCATCGTCAACAGGTTGGAGTTTAAACCTTGAGTGATCATATGGTAAGATATTGGTAAACCGATTTTTGGGTCTGTTGCAAGGTAAGTCTGCAAAAGTGCACGGTTGGTCGCGACCCACATGTTTGAGTTCTTCAAATTCTTCACTAAACCTATGAAAACCAATTTTAAATATTTTTAATTACTATAAAATTGTAATTAATTAACAACCTAAAGTCAGAATCTGCAGACATAATTCTATAGTGGTTGGCAAAGTTTTCTATTCTAATAGGCCGGTTAGTTTCAATAACAGAATCTGGGAGTGACATGTTATCATTAGTTCTGGATTCTGTAGCTTTCCTCCCAGCAGCTCTTCTTCTTCTGATTATTATAATTGTAATAAACAACAAAGCTATTAATACTATAGGTATGATGACACCCAAAATTATCGGTGTATTGTCTTGATCTGAAATAACAAAAATGCACAATTATTTATAATTCTCCACCACACTGAAGGTTACAAACTAACAGGAGCACATTTTACCTGCTATACTGATAAGAACGTTTTGTAAATCAATATATTGATTAACACTGAACTATTTTTATCACCACTAATCAATCAAATCTATATAACAGGCTTCTGGTTACTTACCCACTCTTAGTAGTCCTAGGTCAGCACACAAAAGAAATACAAGCTATTAGGTAGTAAACAAAAAAAGTAATTGATAAAGTTTACATCAACACACCTGTTTGAATAGGGAAACTGTAACTGGTATCCGTAAATTTGTCAGGAGCCGTAAAGGCACGTATTTTAACACGGTATGTTGAGCCAGATTTAAGGGGGCCATTGCAATACCCCACTTGTCGAACGTCACAAGAGTCACTCCCAATTGTAAAGTCTTCAACAGTGCTGTTTTGGAATGGGTAATAGGGTTCCATTACTTGATACGGAGGCCATACTGAATATGCCTGAACGTCACGCCAAGAGGGCATTTCAAGCCCAGATGAGTTCTTGGTGTTATCTTCTGCCACTACAATAGCATATGACACAACCTAAAAATTTTAAATAAATAATTAAACAGCAGAAGGAATTATTTCAAGAACATTAATTTATAATAAGAGTTCAAATTAAAATGTGTTAGTAGGAAATGTCATTTATCAACTACATATGTTTATGGTTGATGTTAAAATGACTCTCCTCACATAATATTTATAGTAAATACTATGGTAAGTACCACATTCTGAAGTAAACAAGTAATATTTTCAATCTCACTAATAAAGATGCTTACGTTGTTAGTAATTAAAAAATTATACATTGTGTCGAAGTAGATGTAAGACACAAGAGTTTACTATACAAAAATGCAACAGTTGTCTCTTAATTATTTTAAAGCAAAATAGTACAGGTATAATTTGTTCACCATTAAAAGCCTCTATCAAAACTCTAAATCTTATTTAATTTTGCAAACACTATAAATACTTCCCCTAATATTATGTACAAACGTTTACAAATTGCCCAAATTAATAGTGATTATCCATGAAATTCACAATTAAGTAATTATTAGGCCTGTATTACATGGCACAAAATTTTGTACAAAATTCTGTCTGTGAGCATGCGCAAATAGGTGCAAATTACGTTGTCATCTGTGAGAAAACTGTCAAAATAGTCAAGTGACTGTCGACAAAGTAGAATTCTAACAAGATTTTATAATATTAGGGCAATGCCTGAGTTCGTCCCGCTATTATTTATTTATTTTACATGAACGGCCGAAGAAGCAAACAAGCTTCAGCAGTAAAGATCGCGAGTGAGATAAGAAAAAGTGCGTGGAGTGTCGGCAGGCGGGGTAAACACGTGGAAAACATATTCTTCTCTGCCCTCTGTGATTGTTAATTAACACTAAAAATTGCTCGTTTGCGTATCGATGCGATGCCGACTTTGTACAAAATTCTGTAAGTTTTAGAACATGAATCTACAGAATTTTGTACTAAATTTTGCTGCACGACACATCACAGAATTTTGTAAAAACACTTTGAAAAAATTTTTGTGCCGTATCATACAGGCCTTAGAATATAAAATGAATGTTTTTAGTTGTCAAAACCATGGACTCTTCATTAATACCCTTCAAATCCCAGTATTACGAATCAGCATTCTTTCTGTCATTTCTTAGCATTCAGACAAAACTATGGGGGGATTTACATCTGAAAGCTGAAACCAAATGATAAGGTGTTTCAGCACTCTCCACGCGGCTGCCAAAGCCATATTAAAGAATTGTGTATGCTGGGTTGCAGCAGCGCCCGGTAGCTACATTAACTTAATTATATTTAATAATAATTTTTAAATTGTATTGTTTAATTTTATGGAAAATAGTTATAGTATTTGGAGAAGTTAATTTTAGATAAACGCCCAATAAAATATCCTAATCCTAGTTAGGGGAGCCAATTACTATGGCTGAAATTTGAATGAATACGGTGTGAACAAAAAATCAATTTGAGCAGGTAGTAAACAGCCTTAACAGCTTTGATGTGCTTATAAATTATCAATTCCAAGATTCTAATTACGGGAGCTTGATATTGCATGATGAAGTCCAACTCAAATCTGAATCAACGTTATACCACGCATACAAAAAATTAATTACAGCAGGTAGTGAACATCAAAATAAAATATTATATGTCCCAGTATTTTTACACTGTCAATGCAATGGGTTGTAGGCAGTAATGGCCTTTATGTCTCAGTATTAGGCATCGAAACTCTTTTCTGCCACTTCTTACCATTAAGGACTAGGTACCCCACTATTTGCGCCCTGATGTAAACTAGTGTAACTTGGCCGATTTTAGATTTAAAATAATTACCCTTTACTATTGGACTTTAATAACAATTTTTGATATATTTTTGGAAAAAATAAATTTTTTTAGCCGCTGGTTTCGAAAATAATTCTTTTTTATTTTACTACAAAAGTAAAAAATATTCGGATGTCAAATTTGGCATACTTCTTTTTGAAACACTCAGCTAGGGTATGCGAAAATTTGGTAATTATTCATAACTTTCAAATGCCCTATTATTTAAAAAAATATCTTTTAAACGCTAAAATTCGACAATAAACCTGCCAATTTAATAAGTATCTGTTTGATTTTTCTAAAATTTTGTCATACCCTGTAGGATGGCATTTAAACCGTCTCCTGTAAAATTCAAGTTTTAGATTTCAGTAGAACTTGTTAAAAGTACAAAATATGTTCTTCATTTAAATTTAAATGATCCTGAATTTGCAGTCCGGACTAGCCGCGGGGAGGGGTAGGCGGGGTAGCAGGTAGTAGAGAAAGCCGGTGAAGTAAGTAGCTGTTTATCGCTCGGTTGAATTAGCCCTAATCTCTTTTAAATACTTATACCAGAACCAACTTTTAACTTGCAGTTACATAAGATAAAATTCAATAATACACAACTTGTTGTATGTTATTAATTTATTGAGGAAAAATTAGAATTTTTATAATAATTTATTGCTATTAATATATTTCTAACATATTAAAATATGTTATGGTAATAAATAAAATTACATATTACATGATATTATTAAAACAAGATTAGAGTAGGAATATTCAAAATTATAGTTAGATACAAATAAATGTAACACTATATCATTAAAAATTAAATAAAGGGCACAACTTTATTCTTTATCTTATCTTCCTTTGTTTCCTATAAATTAAAACATAAACATTAATGTTTCTGTTTTTCAATCATGTTTATTTACAAAGAAATGTTTCTAGTTTGTAACGCTCTTGGAATTCTTGGATCGGCTAATTCAGGCAATACATGGTCTTCCCAAAACTGAATGAGTTTTGGCAGCATATTGTTTTGCCAAAATATTTGATCTCGTTTAATTAAAATTACTTCTAGATCAACATCTGTATATAATAATAAATAACAATGATCTTTTTCGCAAATATTAAGTTGTCCTTGTATTTGAAAAAAGTGATGGTGATTTTGTTTCAAACGTAGCTGCCCATTTTCGTCTATCTTAACACTTAATTTTTTATTATATGCAGCAGCCTCTTTAACTTTTTCATCTTTGACAGAATAAAGGCACTTAACTTCTATAAGCTCACCATTTTCTGTTATTCCGTCAGGACTAGCTCCTAAAAAGCGGTAATTTGCAGATATAAATAAACCACAATCTTCGGTTTTCATGTCAAACATTTTTTCGAATTTTTCTATAGCTCTTTTTTCATTTTCGATGCCATATATGACCGGTTTTGTCCTTAAATTGCAATCTCTATAGTACATTTCTTTCAATAAATTATGAGAAGGGTTACTTTGTCGACGTAAACAAATTTTACCAAATGTTGAAGCAGTAATTCGATTTCTTCTGGCTTGATGCCAATCTATGTTTTCTCTTTGTCCGACGGTATTTCGTTCTAGGGCAACGGGATCTACAGTGTTTATATCGGTAATGATTTTTATTTTAGAATTTTCGAAATCCTTAGTGTCCAAATCTGCCTTCGCAGCATTTTTACCATAGTCCATATCCTCCTGTTGTATATTTGCCCCTGCTAGTCTTTTACTTTTCTTCTTATAATTTTTCTTTTTCTGTCGTCTTTCACAAAACGTATTTAGATAATGTTTATTAAAATTTGTTGACAATTTGTGAAATGCAGTACCAGAATTATACGATAGCCCAGCACCTATGCATCGTGTCCTATACGTTCCCCTTCTAATCAAATTAGTTCTTTTTCCACCAGTAAATTTTGCCACAATAGACATATACCTTTCAGCGTAATTTGTGGTAACATTCTGACTCAGCCTGTCTGCTTTTCGGACAACATTATCACATATTTTTATGAGTTCGCCGATTCCAATAAAGCTACGAAATTTTCTGACAGAACAGTTTGTTTCGTACATACTGCTTTTCTACATGTATGGTGATCTCCAAAAATGTGTTTCGCGGAATTCCTTAAATCCAATCTTAAATTATTAATATCGGGTGTTCGCGCAAGAATAGTTCTCACTAGTGCACTAAAACTAGCGATTTTAGATTTAATAATATTTCGAGCGGCAACGTCGTATTGAGTATTTTTAACTAATTTATATAAATGAGAAGTGAAAGCTCTTGTGGTATGGTTAGCGCACTCTAACTTTATCACATAACGCCCATAAGTGACATTTTGTAAAATTCTCGCATAAACACTGGAATCACCATCACCAATTACATATTTATACCTAATACCATAATCAGCTTCGCTACTATTAAATCCGTCTACAATAATGGTTTGTTCCATTCCTGTTGATGACCCCGTATAATTTTTGTAACAATAGTGGTCCGCTTTATTTGTAGCACAAACATAGCAGAATTTATTTTTTATGCCTATATACAACAATTTTTTAGTAAATTTCCCTATTATGCATGCTACTCCAGACAACGAAGAAAAACTATGCCCATAGGACCTTTTCGCCCAACCACCATCTACAATTACTGAAATATAAGGGAATCCTTGTTCTACACGACCTTCCTCAATGGCTATTGTTTTCTCCTGCATAGCATTTTCATGCATCTGCTGTAACAGCAATTGTTCCCAATTCGTTGATAGCTTCTGTTCTTCTTTAGAGTATGTTTTCTTCGTCATGATTGGAACATCGAGAATGGAAAACAGTTCCTCAGTTTGAGCATATCCGGCACCTACTGACGAAACTCCCCAAACCAACGAACGATTTATATCATTATTAGAATTTTGTGTTTTTAATTCGATTTTTCTGTCACACACATGGCAATGATAATTTAAATGTGATGCTAATCCAGCTCTGGTTTCGCCAATGAAATTCATTTTGCCCATTGTGCAAGATAAATCGTGGATCGACAATTTCTGAACTTGCTCTATAAAATAAGCCATATACACAATTCGATTTCCAGAAAGCACTGGTTTATCGATAATTGGCTCGATGGGTTCGATTTCCATACATAAATCAGGAAGATCTACTTCTGGTAGGCTGCAAAATTTTTTTTGTAAAGTTAGTAGTCTCATAGCCAGCAAAATGTGGAATTATCAAATAGTCAATTGACCAGTATTAAAATACTTAGTCCAATATTTAAAAAAGAGAGTTTGTGAGTAATACACACTTGTCAAAATATTCAAGATGAACATCTTCTGGTACATAACTATCCGAATTTTCTATGGATCGTAAAATTCGCATACGATTATGAAAAGCTTTTCTAGCTTTTGCAGCTTTACTTCGTTTTTTAGTGGTACCCGTACTGCGCATTGTAATTCTTGCAATAGTTAAAACACTTTACTGTACAAAACTAAACAATGAACTAAATTGCGCAGCGGCTGCAGAAGAACATTCTCTTAGTCACCGCTTCAAAATTTTCAAACTTGTTTTCAAGTAAGGCTTAAGATTTTATCTGTGTAATCCGACAAGACTTTACTGATACCTGCATAATGAGGGTGTCATGAAGGGCAAGTATTTGTTTGTAATAGTTAAATGGGTGGCCTAACTGCAAGGCTTTTAAACAAATACTAATATTGTGCCATCTATGTCTTTGTTCATGCAATTCTAGGGGTACCTGGTCCTTAAGATAAAAGTATGAGAAATCTACATTTTAAAGCTGAAACTAAACAACAAAGAAAGTTTTTGGGACTGACCAGACCAGATTAGGGAATTCTGTATGGTGGGTTGCAGTAGTCACGAGTAGCTAAAATTAGCTTTGTTGATTTTTAAAATGATTTATTCAATTTTTTAGAAAATGGCTATAGTATTTGCAAAAGTAAATTATCGATAGACACCAATAAAATATCTGGTAATTATAATTAGCGCAGCCAGTATTTATAATAGTTTGATATTGCATGATAAAGTTCTACGGCCAAATCTGAATCGATACCATGTGTACAAAAAACCAATTAGAGCACGCTGTGAACATCAACATATAATATATGGCCCAGTATTTCTCATTGGTAAAGCAACGGGTTATACATTAACAGCCTTCACGTCCCAGTATTGGGCATTACTACTCTTTTCTTTACCATTGCTTAGCATTAAGATAGAAGTACAGGGGATCTACATTTTAAAGCTGAAATCGAATGACAGAGCAGGGTTTTGGCACTGACTTCATGGCTGCCAAGACGGATTAGGGTATTGTATTTGGCGGGTTGCAGTAGTAGCTACAATTACCTTGGTAAATTTGTAAACGGTTAAAGTATTAGGAGAAATAAATTATTTATTAGATATAGGTTTAATGCTCAATAAAACGTCTCCTCACTATTTTACTCTAAATTAATTAGGAACGCCAGTACAATAGTTTCATAATGCATGACAAAGTGCTGTGACTCAAATCTGAATCAACATTATTTATACAATGTAGTATTCCTCATACACTATTTATATTACATTTTGCGGTTTGAGGTTATGTTGTTATGATTGTAAAAACCTGTCTTGTCTAAATTAGAATATCAATTTCCTATACAGCCTGAGTCAAAAGATACGGGTTTTAAGATATTTTTGCTATTTGCGAATATAGGTAAAAAAGTTAGTAATAAAAGTTGTGTGAACCGACACGTACTATAAACCGAAATATGAAAATCTTATACAGAGTGTCCCACAAAAAAATTATTTATAAAATAATACTTTTCTTAAATGGAATGCCCCATATTTTTTTATCTTAATGGAAAGACCATTTAATTCTCAACAAAAAATCTAAATAACTTTTTTTGTAAATGCCACAGTTTTCGAGAAAGAAAATGATAGATATTGTCATACAGCTCATGCGCTCACTGTCCACGCGCAGATAGGTGAATCGTAGCGCGCAATAGAAAACAAATGAAGTTGACACGTGCGTTATTCAGTTTTATTACACAAATTACACACATGTTTAAAACAAATGAAGATATCAAATTATTAACGAGACAATTAACAATTTATTTGAATAAAACCTTAAAATAAATAAATATTAACTAAAACGGTTTCAAAATGTTAATAACAAAAGCCTATTTAAATAATATTTAACTAAACAAAAGAATGAACTACGTTAAGAATTGCTCAAAATGGCGCCCTTCCTTTTCAATACACATATTCAATCGTCTATTTAATGATAACACCGCCCTTATGACAAAACCTTCGTTCATCTCTGCAATGACTGTTTGTATGCGCTGTTGCATGTTTTCAACGGTTGTTGGTTCTGTTTGGTATACTTTGCATTTGATATATCCCCATAGAAAATAGTCCACGGGTGTCATGTCAGGTGATCTGGGCGGCCACGCAACAGGTCCTCAACGCCCAATCCAACAATTTGGATACTGCGTGTTTAAATAATCTGGCACTGGTAAAGCGAAGTGTGCGGGAGCACCGTCTTGTTGCCACCATAAATTATTTCGTAGATCAGCCGGTAGATTATTAATAAGATCTTGAATATCATGTTGTAAGAGGGCTAAATAGTTCTCTCCGTTCAATCAATTATTAATCAAAATAGGTCCAACAATTCTGTCCCATATGATTCCACACCATACATTTAGAGACCATCGGTGCTGGTTTCGTCGTTCCCGAATCCAATGTGGATTGACGTCGCTATAATAATGCATATTATGCCTTATTACAGTTCCATTATTTCTGAATGTAGCCTCATCCGTAAACAAAACATTTTGGAAGAAAAATTAGTTTTCTTGAAGGGTCCGCAAGCCCCATTCTGCAAACTGGATTCTTAATTCATAATCATTTTGAGATAATTCTTGATGCACTATCATTTTATAGGTATGGGTGAAAATTGTTTTTCCGAATAATTCGACTTACGGAACTTTGCGACATGTCTGTTCTGCAATACTTTAGTGCTAATATGTGGATTTTCGACAACGCATTGCATCACTAAATTTTCATTTTCCAGGTGGCATACTCTAGGGTTTCGAAATACGGGTTTTTTGTAGTCTACGATACCTGTTTCCCTAACTCTTTCCAGAAGTCTAGAGAAAACGTTTGCTTTGGGGTGCCTTCTATCGGGAAATCTCTGCGCGTAAAGGCGAGATGCTTCATGCATATTTTCTTCAGCTCTACCGGCAGCGAGGAGCATGTCCACTAATTCATTTCTAGGATAATAGTATGGCATTTTAATTAACTAACTACTACTGCTAATGTTTCACAAAACACAAACACAATGTACGAACGAATAAAGTAAAAATGTGACATTTGTGTAATAAAACTGAATAACGCACTTGTCAACTTCATTTGTTTTTCATGGCGCGTTACGATTCACTTATTTGCGTGTGGACCGTGAGCGCACGAGCTGTATGACAATATCTATCATTTTCTTTCTCGAAAACTGTGGCATTTACAAAAAAAAGTTATTTAGATTTTTTGTTGAGAATTAAATGGTCTTTCCATTAAGATAAAAAAATATGGGGCATTCCATTTAAGAAAAGTATTATTTTATAAATACATTTTTTATGGGACACCCTGTATAAGATTTTCATATTTCGGTTTATAGTACGTGTCGGTTCACACAACTTTTATTAGTAACTTTTTTACCTATATTCGCAAATAGCAAAAATATCTTAAAACCCGTATCTTTTGACTCAGGCTGTATATTCCATTATTGCATCACCTCCATGTTTTATTAACTCCATGTTTATTCCATCTTTCCCAGGTGCCTTTGCGTTACAACTGCTGTTTAGAATTTCTTTCACTTCTTGTAACGTAGGTTCCTGTATCAGTACTTCATTTGGCTCATCTTCTACTTCTAGTTCTTCCTGTCTTTGGTTTGTGTTCAATAATTCTTTAAAATATTCTACCCAGATTTCTTTGTATTCATCTTCCTGTTCTATTACTTTGCCTTGTTTGTTCCTTATTCCCGTTGTACTAGGTTTATACACTTTATTTTGCTTGTTGATTTTCTGATAGAATTTTCTGGTGTTGGTTTTTTTACTTTCTGTCTCTATTTCTTGCAGTTCTTCTTCGATCCATTTTCTTTTACTACTTCTTATTGTTTTATTACATTCTTTCCTCTTTTCCTTATGCTCTTCCTCATCTTCGTCTGTATTATTTCTTACCCATTTTAATCTTGCCTTTACCTTTTCGTCGTGCGCTTTTTACACTCTTCATTGAACCATTCTTTCATTTTATCTCTTCTTTCATTTCCTATTATTTTTCCTACCGTTTTATTTATTAACTCTTTAATATCCATCCAACTTTCTTCAATAGATCCATGCTTCGGTTTACTTTTTATTTGTTTCCCTAACTCTTCCATATATTGCCTTCTTATTTCCTCATCTTTTAACCTTCTATATTCCATTTCTTTTTCAGCACGTTTCTTTCTATTACTCTACACTGCTTTTGTCGAATCATTGCAGTTACCATGAGGTGGTCCGAGTCGGCACATGCACCTCTGAATGTTCTTACATCTACTATCGATGATTGACGCCTTTTTGTTACCAGTACGTGGTCAATTTGGGTTTGTGTTTTCTTGTCTGGTGCTATCCATGTTGCCTTATGATTTATCGGGTGTTCAAATTTCGTGCTGCTTATTATCATATTCATTTTCGCAGTTAAACTACATAATCTAATACCGTTGTCATTGGTTTTTTCGTGCATAGTGTGCTTCCCTGCCACTTGACTTATTATACTCTCTTTTCCAATTTGTGCGTCAACCGTGGATCTACCTTTTCTAAAGCCATTTTGGTAGCCCCCTAATGCATTATCGGTGTATTTTTGTAATCTTTCTTTTATGATAATTGTTAGTACTTTGTATGACACGTTGAATAGAGAGATGCCTATATAATTCTTGCATTCTGACACATGTGCTTTCTTTGGAACTAGGATTATTATACCAGTCTTTTATTATTCCGGAATCTCCTCTTCCCTCCAGATTCTTTGTATTAATTCGTGTATTTTCCTATGTAGTATTTCCCCACCTACTTTTAATAACTCTGCTGTTATATTGTCACATCCTGCGGCTTTTTTGTATTTGATTGTCTTCTTTACTACTTTATATGAGGGTTTTTCTGTATCTGTCTCTTCCTCATCTTCTTCTACTGTTTCACTGATAATTAGCTCTTCTTCATTGTTATATAGTTCCTCGAAATGTGTCTGCCAGCATTCTTCTTTGATGTTAACCATTACTTTCTTTTTTTTTTTACCTTTTCTCATATGTCTATATAATACTTTAGTATTATTATTCTTGCATTCTTTTTCGATTTCGTCCATTTCCCTTTCCATCCATTGTCCTTTATTTTTTTTTACACAGCTTTGTTGTTTCTCTTCTGTGTTCTCCGTACGTATTTTTGTCATCTTCATTTTATGTGCTAAGCCATTTCTTTCTCGCTTCTTGTTTTTCTTTCTATTGCCCTCATACACTCTAGGTCGAACCATTGGTTGTTCTTTTGTTTCTTTCTGTATCGTATGACTTCTTCTGCCACTTCATTTATACGATCTTTGATATTTTTCCATTCTTCTTCTACGTTTGCATCTTTCCCATCTTGCAGTCTTGTTGTCATTTCTAACTTGTATTTATTTTTCGTTAATGCCCCATTCTTTTTTTGTTATTTTTCCTGGTTTTACCCCTTGCACATTTATCTTGCATTTAGTAATTACCAGCATGTGGTCTGAGTCTACCACATTAGCACCTCTGTATGGTGTCGTGTCTTTTATTCTGGTGATGCCTTTCCTCTTTACTAATACGTGATCTATTTGGTTGCCTGTATCTGTGTTATGGGCCAATCGAGCTTTTTCGACGACCCGTAACCAGATGGATGGATAACGGCCTACAGCTTAGCTCAAAGAAGCAGGGGGAGTTCACGGAAATCGCTTATGGGAGGAAATCTTCCTCGTTGTGTACAGGGCGAGTCAAAATAAGTGGGCGCCACCTTCTAAATCCAGCTGATTGTAGGTCCTCGTGGAAGACCGAGAAGCCAACAGCTTACGGGAATGCACCTTACCTTTATTGTGCCTCCTCCTGTATATTTAAAAGCTTGCAAAATTCTTACACAAACAAGTACAAAAGACACAATAAGAGGCAGTAAACTTTTAACATACATATAATTAAACGGTTAAACATGACAATACAAGAAAATGACAAGTGATAACGCTATAAGTCTGGATTACATATTTTTAATGTTCTTGAACGTTCAGAAAAAAAAACTCGCCGCCACTGGTGCAACGGGATTTAAGTTCTTTCATACAGCAAGTACACCAGGGACGCTGAAGTTCACAAGAATAGAACCGAATATAATTCTGTAGTTTTATAATTAACAACACCACAAACGGCGACTGAAGGTCGCTGTTTCCAGTTACATGAAAGCAAAATGTGAAGTTTGCAAGATAACGCGAAACAAAAACGGTTTCTTTTACACATCACAAAAACTAGATCTTTTACCTTGAACGGAAATAGGAGCGGCCGGCGCAATAATGGTTACAAGATGATGATAAAAATCCATGGGTACGACCCTGAAGCCTGGGTTGAAGGAAGTCGACATCCAGGGGCCCGGAACTTTGATGCGTTCAGCGCACCAATGCTAACCGCAGAGCAACGGGAGTTGGTTTCGAAATTAATCCGCCAAACGGCGATCTGCCAATTCACACGGAATTGCCTTTACCGGGGTTGAATCCAGTGCTTCCTTTTAAATCCGGCAGTAGCCGATGGTCTGTTTAGTACCCCTTGGTAAAACAGCGAGACGAAACACACATAACGGATACCCCTCGGAAAAAAACCGAAAAGCCGCCCCCGCAGCACTCGACATATTTACGGCCTACCCCTGAAGATATAGTTTGGGAAGGTCCGGAGCCAGGAGAGGTCTAAGGCTGACTGACGTAAAAACGCAACAGGAATCTGCACCTCCCTCAAAAGATTACACCATATTTCGAAACGTTATGAAATGTTCTAGAACGAAAATGACCACGTGCGATCGAGAGAAGTCCAAAAACAAATCCTAAATGCTAGCACTGTTTAACAAAGGAATTCCCAGATATCCTGTCTGACCGGCGAAAAATATCTTACAAAGAAAAAAAAACCTTGAACAATTCTGAAAGGGAAATACTAACAAAGCTTAACAACGCTCAATTCTACAAAGACGCAACGTAACCAAAACTGTATCCAACATACAAACGGCAATTGAAATAGTGTTATTAATTCTTACGAAGCGGCAAACAAATTAAGAAATTAATTCCTATAGAGCGGCAAATTTGAAACGAACATAACATCTGATCCTGGTATCGTCCTTACTTCTTGTAGCCCTGTTACGTCTGCTCTATATTTCTCTAGTTCTCTTGCCGCTTCTTTCATTTTTCCTGATTTCAAAAGAGTTTTGCATGTACGAGGGCGGATCAATAAGTCCGTGACTTTTTGAATGAAACAGGGTTTTGGATAAAAAAAATCATTTTATTTTTCAACATAGTCTCCTTTGAGCTCTGTACACTTTGTCCAACGTTTCTCCAATTTTTTTTATCCCTTCCAAAAAATAAGATTTGTCGAGGTCATAAAAATAGGTATTTGTTTGTGAGATGATTTCATCGTTGGAGTCAAATCTCTTTCCGCCGAGTCATTTCTTCAGGTTTGAAAACAAGAAATAGTCACTCGCGGCTAAATCCGGAGAATAGGGCGGATGAGGGAGCAATTCGTAGCCTAATTCTCGGATTTTTGCCATGGAAACTGCACATGTGCACCCTTGCATTGTCCTGGTGGAAAAGAACTTTTTTCTTGGCCAAATGCGGTCGTTTTTTTTTTCAAATCCTCATTAAATCGGCCCAATAAGTTGGCATAATATTCGCCATTGATTGTTTTACCCTTTTGAAGGTAGTCAATGTGGATTATACTGCGTGCATCCCATAAAACGGTCGCCATGACTTTATTGGCTGACAAACCCACTTGGCCTTCTTTGGCGCCGATTCACCCCGAGAAACTCACTGTTTTGACTGCTGTTTGGTCTCTGGTGTGTTGTGGTGGATCCACGGTTACGAAACGGCGCAAAAACTCGTCCATATTGCGGTTAAACAACGCCAAACACTCCTGCGAAGTTGTCACACGATTGCGTTTGTGGTCGATTGTGAGCAAACGCGGCACCCATCTTGCGGAAAGCTTTCTCATAGATCATTCAAAATTGAAACCACTGAGCCATGTGATATGCCTATAGCTTCCACAATCTCTCGCACTTTCAATCTCCGATCGGCCAACACCATATCGTGAATTTTTACAATTGTTTCGGGTGTAGAGACCTCAAATGGGCGTCCAGAACGTTCGGCATCTTCCGTGCTTGTACGGCCACAACGAAATTCAGTAAGCCACTTTTTTACCATTGAAATTGATGGTGCAGAGTTCCCATAGTATTTATCAAGCTTAGCCTTGGTTTGAGTGATGGTTTTTTCCGCAAAAAATAATGCTTAATGAGCACACGAAATTCACCTTTTTTCCATTTTTCCTCAAATCACGCGGTAGTCTGCTATCAATGGCTGTCAAACACAAACTAAATGACGCAGCCTGTTCAAATTTTGACAGGAGTCAACTGACAGATGCCTGTTGACAGCAACAGTGTTGCCCTTTCAGTTAAGAGGCGGGAAATTCAAAAAGTCACGGACTATTGACCCGCCCTCGTATATAACAAAAAAACTTGGGCAAGTTTTATATCAAATGAAAGCACATTTGATATGCTTTAAAATAATGTACCTACATATCGCCATTTAAACAATTATCGCAAAATATGTACATTTATTTAAAGTAAAAACTACACGATTATTGGGGGAAAAATGCTCGAAATTTGACAGCCTATAATTTCGAAGTGCTTAATAGTTCAAGACCCAAAATTTGTAGGCACTTTTACATACCTCCATATACAACCCCTTTTTAATTTCATTAAAATCGGTGATGTGAAGGTTCAAACATAAATTGACTTGATATAGAATGACCCGTCATGCTTGTCATAAGTTTGCCGTCATCTTAATTTTATTAACTTAAGATGAATCGCTCTAACATTTATATTGCTTGTTGGTGTAGATATTTTAAAGAATACGCCAAAAACAAACTCTGATCACTCTGCCTTGGGTCAGTCTCTAGCTGCATTGAAAGAAGTTATGACTCACATCAATGAGGACAAGAGGAAAACAGAAGGACAGCGGGTTATGTTTGATATCTTTAACGATATTGACAACTGCCCGGTGAGTATTTCTCTATAGAAAAATGCTTTCGTGCTATAACAATTGATGTTACAGCCTGATTTAGTGTCGTCACACCGCAGCTTCGTTACACGTTCTGAAGTAATTCAACTGTCATCATCAGAAGGCCTTTCTGGTAAAGGGAACTTTCTTGTTTTATTCCTATTCACTGATCAGCTGGAGGTTTGCAAAAAGCGGTCTAAGGCGTTCAATACTCTCAAAAGTCCCAACACTGTTAATGGTTTTCATCAGAAATCCTCTACGAAACCATACAAACACGTGAAATTAATGCCTTTGAGTAGCATCAAGAGAGTAATCGATATCAAGGAAACTGAAGACTGCCAGAAAGTGTTCAGTCTTGTATTTAGAAATAATGATGAAATAAAAGAAAGACTGTTTTCTTTTGCTATGACTGAGGAAGATGCGGATAAAGCAACTTTTTTAAGAACA
>JABXWE010022772.1:0-11841 GCA_014611495.1 Limonius californicus
AGTGAAATAAAATAAATATTCGACAAAATTTTTGTATTCAGTTAAATATTTTAATTATAAACACTCTTGTTCAGATTTAATTCACTTTGTATTTGAGAACTTGTTAAATGGTCTGCAGGGTACGAGATATTATTTTCTGATTCAAAGTTCATACAAAAAGGGGGAATTTTGCGTAAATTTTATAATTATCCGTGCGTATATACCATTTATTTTGGGTAATTAATCTAGTTTTGGGTATGCGAGGCCTCGAATAGTCGATTCTAGACGTGAAATCGGTGGTTTGTGTAACATTTTTGAAGTGAATTAACGCTTCTAGTTAATACTGATCTACGCATTATTGTTTTCCCTAGAGATTTTGGGTTCTGCTCTGGATTAAAAAGTTAAATCAGAGAAATAACGTACTGTGGTCCGTTCATTTTGGTTAATGAATGTGAATTTATATACATATAAATACTTGAGATTTTTTTTGTATTGTGTAGGCTTCATAGTACATATATACGTTTGTATTGAGTAATTATTATTTTTTTGACCATTATATTGGGAATTCTGTCAATCATAACTGTGTTTTATTCTGTCTTGGAGAATAAGTTTAATATTATCAAGCAAGGTAAGTTCGCATCCAGGAAGATTCCTGTTTATCCAAAGTCATCTTCAAGGAGGAAAGGTTTTTTTTTTAAACAGGTGGCGCCTAGGCTTACATCGAACCACCCTTCTTCGACTGTAGCTAGTCGAACCCTTGTCCTTGATACCGGGACCTTGCTTAGAAATTGATACTTCGCTTTTGTGTGCATAAAACCATTTTTGTTGTCGCCGTCATATAACTAGGCGTCACAAAATAATAATCTAAACAAATTACGCTCGGAGATCTTGAAGGCCAGGGGTGCTGGCCTCCTCTACCAATTACACGCCCTTCAAACCGTTGATTCAAAAATTGTCTTACACGTAAAGCGAAGTGCGCAGGGGACCATCCTGCTGGCAGCACATACCATGTCTGATCGCCAGAGGGACATCATCTTACAATCCTCCCAAATGATATAGAAAATTTAAATGTCTGTCGGCGGTTAAATGGTTCTCAAAAACGCATGGACCAATGGGCATGTTATCAATAATTCCACACCAGATATTCACTGAAAACCTATGTTGATAATTTGCTACTGTGATTTCGGGTGAATTCTGCAAATCCCGAATGGCTGTTCTTTCTGTTCATTAATCCATTCCTTGTAAATGTTGCCTCAACCGTGAATAAAATTCTATTACTTAGGTTTCGATTTTGATCAATCCAGCGGCAAAATTCCTTACGACTAACGAAATCTGTAGGTAAGAGGCCTGAACAGGCTGGATATGAAAAGGATATAAACCATGACGTTTTAATGTCCTCCAAACTCGCATTCGTGGTACATTAACTTGTGCAGACACACGATGAACAGAGGTGCTCGGATTATTATCAGTTTCTCGCAGTATGTTGCCCTCTTTGTCTAGTACTTGCTGTATTGGACGCTCAGTTAATGGTTTTGGGAAAGTTCCGTGTTTACGTAGGTGGTGGTGCAATCGTTGGAAAACTCGTCGATCTGGTAGTCGTCGATTTGGAAATCTCAACCCATATTCTCGAGCAGCTGCTACTGAGTTTCCATCACAAAAACCATACATGTAATGGATATCGGCGTACTCTCGCCGTAAGTAAACATTATCAACACTGTTAATAAGAGCAAGCAGAGAAATCAACTTTAAGGTGCTTTACTGTTTGACGTACAAGTAAATAATAGAATTTCCACAGTAGCATAGATAATTTGTATCAAATACCACCTAATATCATTTATTATTTTAGCTGCTTCAGTATTTAACCAAACAGGCCATAACTTCGTTAATAGTCGATTTAGAGGCGAAAATGATCACTCTTTAATTTCGACTTCTTTTCACCTCTCCTACACGTAGGTAAATGAAGTAGTGACCTCACATAATGGGGCACCCTGTATAAATGCCGGTAAATCTAATAAAGTTGTTTAAATATAAAGAAATGTATTAATTTACCATATTTGCTGGTGGTTATAAATAATGACCGGATATTAGGCATATTCCTCGACTTATTTACATGTACAGGATCATATACAGAGTTAATCAAATGTATGGAACCATCCATATATCTCGGTAACCATTTGTTAGATTTGTCTGAATTTTCGTACAGGGTGATTTCAAAATATGGTGGATTCCTAAATGTTATCGGCAATGTTGCCCCGTTTTCAGTTT
The DNA here is from genome assembly GCA_014611495.1 of Limonius californicus. NCBI lineage: Eukaryota > Metazoa > Arthropoda > Insecta > Coleoptera > Elateridae > Limonius > Limonius californicus. The sequence continues at coordinate 2,245 of JABXWE010022772.1, forward strand.
TTTCAAAATTCCTGTCAACTTCATTATTTCAAATGAAACACCCTATATAATTTTTATAACATTCGGTAGATAATTTTTCAACAAGTCCATTGATATATCATGTAATATTTTTATTTTTAATAATTACAGAGATATCTAAAAAAACGAACAAAGTATCCCTGAATTATTAAAGCTGATTAGAACAAGAAAGCTGATTAGAAATGTCAATATCTTGATTGATTGATTGATTGATTGATTGATTGATTTGAAAAGCGAGATCTAGGACGCGGTTTTCCAAGCATCTCTAAGCACTGCAGCCATCATTGGCTTATTGTACACCCAAACTAAGAATTTTGCCTATCTGAGGTAATTCCAACTCCAGTAGTGATTTTTAACGTGTCACACATCGTAGTGGCACGGGACCTACGGCTTTACTTCTTATCCGACAGAAGGCGCATTTACAGATTTTTCCCCGCTAGAAAAATCTCGCCGACCTCAGCCAGGTTCGATCCCGCGTCCCTCGGATCTAAAGGCAAACCCGCTAACCACTAGACCACCGAGGCCGGCATGTCAATATCTTAATTATTAGAATATTTTGACAGATTGTCAATACTTTTTTTGACTCAGTAAGTTATAATTTCCGTGATCGTATTGTGAAACAACAAAACTTTTTTGATAATAATAAGTACGTTACTTTCGGAAAGAGACCGTATTGAGATATTGATGATGATTGCTTTCTGAAATAGAAGAACTCAGAAAGAAGTTTCAAATCTATTCAATACGACTCACCCAGATCGAGACCCCATATCACGAAATACAGTATCCAAAATATTGAAACGATTCGACCATACTAGGAATGTGACTCAATTAGGCTTAGATAATGGAATAAGTCAAATGTCGGTGGTGAGAATTTTGAAGGAGAACATGAAGGGCGATTCTGAGAGAAGAAATGAATTTAGTGAAATTTTAATGGAGAGAGTTAATAACTTCTTTGGAAATATCTAGTTCTCCGATGAAGCCACTTTGTGTCTATCTGGGTCGGTCAACAGGCAGAATTGTTGACACTGGGCTTTCGAGAATCCTCATTGGGCCCAAGAAAGCCATACTCAGTTCCCCAAGAAATTGAATATTTAGGCTGGTATCACTGACGACAGAATTATTGGACCATTCTTTATTGAAGGAACATTGAATAGTGACAGATACCTCATGTTGTTACAGAATGAAATTGTCCCTGCGCTAATAAATTTGTTCCCCGATGGAAATGGTGGAGTACTTAAATGAGTAACCTCTCCTTGTTTTAGTTAGATTTGATTATTCAAGAGTTTTGTTTTTATAGATATCTCTGTTATTATTGAAAATAAACATATCAAATTAATGAAATATCCCATTTGAAATAATGAAGTTGACAGGAATTCGGAAAAACTGAAATGTGCCAACATTGGAGATATCATTTTCGAATCCGCCATATTTTGAAATCACCCTGTATGAAAATTCATAAAATCTAACGAATGGTTACCAAGATACATACATGGATGGTTCCATACATTTGATTAACTCTGTATAAACAATATCAAGGGCATTTCTTAATCAATAATATTATAGTCTATTTAGGACATTAAATCAGAAAATAGAACGCGTTGCAAAAAATGTGATTAATTATTACAGTGAAAACATAATTTCAGAGGATAGAATTTTCGAATTAAGGCCTGGTTGTAGTCTTCTAGAATCTAGATGTAGGGCAGAATCCACAAGTTGGTTTATTTCGTTGTTAGTAAAAATACCATCACAATTACAACACTGTTGTCATAAACACTTCTGCAATCGGTAGTTTTCATGTAATTTTGGAATTGTATTAAAACATAAATTGTCACTGTCCAGATGTATGTTGTGTACCTACTTTATAAATATGCGTAACTGTTAACTAATCATGTAACTGTTTATTGTCGCCGGAAGATCCCATGTCGATGCTGGTTTTTCGACGATGGTTTTTAGGAATGGTGAAATATAAGTCTAATTTTCTGATTCTCATTAAAAAGTATACTGTTTCGTTACAAAACAATACAAGTAAGCGCCATATGTAATTAGTGCGCAAAAATCTACTTCTAGTAGTATGAGGTTTAAAAGAATGCAGAAGTTGGGACAATATGAACTGAATCTTTTTCTTATACTTCAATAAATTATTTCAGTTCACGACTAAAACGCGCTAAAGGCTCAGTTACATATACAGACAAAAATTAAAATTCTAAATTACAAAACATATTTTTATAAGCAAATAACAGAAACATAAAAGTATTATTTGGAAATGTACTGTTTTAAAAGTAAATCAATTTGTCATCATAAAAACATCCCTGTTTTTTACACATATAGAAAACGAATGGTAATTTAGTTAATTGTAATAATAGGTAATTGTTAAAGACAATCTGTTTGGATATAATTTTCTAATGATGCCTAATAAAATGTAGAACTATAGAATCTATATGTTGGCATCTTACATTAGGATCGGAGCTACAATTGCTAATGACAGAAGAGGGCATTACCACTCCCCTGTAAACTAGATTATAAAATACGTAGGCAGGTTGAGTTACATTTTCATAAAAAATGTTGAAACCTTCAGTTCTATTGCTGTACGCATTTTAACAAATGTTGCTTTCATTTATTCTCCTGGGTACTATATTGATATGAAATAATTATTCTAATTCTAACTGTAGTATTTCTACTTTCCCATACTGTAGGTATAGATTCTAACAGAAATGGCGTTTGGTACTTCTACGAACCCAGAGATACGCTTTTTCGTATGCACATACGAAGTGTTCACTGCCAATTCAAATATAAGGAAATACCGCGGGAAAACAAAGTTTTCAGTATTTTTAAATGTGGAATTTAATATTTCAATCTTAGTTTACATCGATAAAATCATTAGGTTATTAATTTTTCTACATTAAATGAATTTTTTAATTAAGTATGTAATCCTACTGGTTTGATACATTTTTTTATACAGGATAACAATACACTGCCGGCAAGGCAGGTTACGATACCCATTTAGCAAAAGAAAGGGCCACAGGTCGAATCTAAAACGAGGTGCTTTCCTAAATTTTGTGTTATCCCAAATTTTTATTTATATCGGAGATAATTTTGCTTTTAAATAGATTATACATGTACGTATCTGTCATCCCCTGACCGTTCTATAGATGTTTAATTAATGTTTTAATTTAATTTACTATATCTTTGTGTAATTTCTTATCTCAACCTATGTATACCTAAATAGTTGAAACCAAATCTACCAACTCTTGTTTTCTTATGTTACTTCTGTATATTCGGATCGGCCGTTGACTCTCCGTATGTATGTATGCATGTGTGTAAATGTGTATGAATTATCACCAATAGCTCCAAAATTCCAGCCCTATCGGTTCAATGAATTTTTGAAATCTCTAAATTTCAAATCTTATTCATATCAAATCTATAAATGTTAAATAATTATGTAATAAAAAACCGTTAATACAAAGTGAATAATATGTTGCAAACTTCCTAATTCGTTATTTCCAAATTAACGCTACGCCTTTTTAAATATGGTTACAAGTTTTATATAGGTGCGTTTAGCTTAGGGTACTTATTTAGTGTTTTAGCTCATTTCCTCGCAGAAGACTATTTCGTTGCAATTTCAACTGCACGTCAGTACTCCAAGCAATTATTTAGATAAACCCATTTTTAACGAGTAGATTGCTTGCTTGCTTTGAAAGAGCGAGAACTAGGACGCGGTTTTCTAAGCATCTCTATGCACTTAGGCCACATTTGGCCCATTGTACACCCTAACTAAGAATTTTGCCTATCTGGGGTAATTCCAACTCCAGTAGTGATTTTTAACGTGTCACACATCGCAGTGGCACGGGACCTACGGCTTTACTTCTTAACCGACAGAAGGCGCATCTTCAAGATTTTTCCCCCCTAGAAAAATCTTGCCGACCTCGACCAGGTTCGAACCCGCGTCCCTAGGATCTAAAGGCAAATGTGCTAACCACTAGACCACTGAGGCCGGCCAACGTGTAGATACGCGTACTTACTATTTTTTAACCATTAACCATGTGTATCTAAATATTGTGATGTGGGAGCTTAGACAAATATGCTGTTTTAATGGGCAAGCAAAAAAAAAGCATATTTGATATTTCTAAAGTGCATTGCTCAGAAAATGTTTATTTCTAAATAAATGTTCAGCCAAAATTATCCGTTAAGGATTAAAATTCAACTGAAGGACATGTTCCTAAAATGTTCCTTGATTGGATGTTATAACTTCTACATGTATTGTTTAATACCATGGATCCAAACGGTTTACCAGTGTACTTTAGATAATCCTTTATCAACATTTTTCCGAAATTGACACGGTTTTCTCAACCAGACAGTAGTAGTGACTTAATCTCAGGAATGTAAGATTTAAACCCCAAAAATAACTAGCGGTCGGTGATATATTAAAAACTGATCTATAGTGCAATAAGTCATATGTAAATTTTTTTATATAAATGTTTGCTTTGTTATAATATATAATGGTTAACTTAATATTTCGAACATTTTTAAAAATGAAAGAGTATGCAGTTTTTAACTTACCCGGATATAAGGTGTTAGTGTCAGTCTCAATGTTTTTGTTATGAGTGAGTTAGACCATATATAGGATGTTAAGGAAGTCGACCACCTCATTTCAAGGGGTCAATTTAGGTGGAAAACGTAGTCAAACAGTCTGAAACCACTGTTGGTATAGATCCGTAGATTCATCATAAATTAGTATTACAATTGGTGTCGCCAAATTTTTGAACTCAGGAATTTCATTTTTGTAGCTCTACAGTCTAGTAACCAGGCATAATTTATAAAAAAAAATAGAAAATAGCAACAGCCAATGAAATTTACCCAAAAAACAATTAAAAGCAACTAGAAAAAAATTTTAAAAAGTTTTTTCCTAAGCTCGCTAAAACTGCTAAAAGCGAATGATTGCTACATGTTACAGTCCTTCCTAGACAACCACAATTGAGCGGAAAAAGCGGCCTAGGCCAGAAAGTTAATATTTTTATCCAAGTCTGCTGTCAACGAGGTTAGATAACACATGCACCATTTCTTATAAAGCTCATTTTGCCTTTGCTCCATAAAAGTACATGGCATTTCTAGAATATTTATTTGGATGTTAAAATATAAATAATATAATAATATAAATAAATTGTCTTAGTAGCAACCCCATTAAACGGCGATAATTTAATTTGTAATCGTAGGTTAGTTCAGAAGTGTTTATTGGGTGTATCCGTACAACGCCCTCTATGTGCTATTTTCATGGTAGATTTGAAAAACATAATAGTAAAAATGAAATTTCAGTAGTTTAAAAATTTTGGGGCAACAACTTTAACAATAATTTATAAAGAAACTGTGGCCAAAAGTGGTTGAGGACTTTTTGACTACATTTTACACGTGAATATATCCCTTGAAATTATGTGATCGACTTCTCTCACATCTTATATAGAATAGGCACGTAGCATCAAAATAAGCATAATTAATAATAAATATTCAAATTAATTTTTGTTTTGCTCTTAATAAGTATTCAATTTACCTAACAATTTTTTTTTAAATCTTGTTTAAATTCGCATAAATTATAATTTAAACATGGTTTCGGTATAAAACCAATCGAAAACTTTCTTACAGAGTTTACTTTTTGAAGAAACACATTCTAAAGATTTAGGCCAGGTGTTTAGGTGGCCACTGAATTTTTGTTCCTTCTGCAATCCACGTACGTGAAAATACTGACTATAATATAAAAAAATATATAAAGCATAGAAAAACACTGTTATGTCGCCACCAAACTTTAAAGCAAACACCCCTTAGCAATGTGTATTTAATTATGTACATCATGTACCTTGTTTTATTTATACTTATAAGTAGCTATTCGGAAAACCAATTATTTTAGTAAGATGAATAAAAGTTTGAATATAGCTGTGAACTGCTCAACTCAAAAGGTTGAAAAAAAACATAACGTCTTATTGTTTAGTTACTACCATTTTGTAGGTACTAAACTTTAGTAACTGCAAGATTCGATATTGGTTTGATAGTTAAATCTTTCTGTGAAATTGGAAAAAAATCTCATAAATTATGCTATGTCTTGTTTTTTAAAGTAAAATTAAATTCAGTTTTTAGTAAATTGAACTGGTATGATCATCTACTTTATGTTCTTTCTTCCGATATAACCTAAAAATAAATACATTAATATGAGTAAAGTCACAATATATTCAGCGAAGAGTTCTGCAACCTCCTGGCGGGTATTTTGGTCCGCCTTGGAGTTCAATTAAGCGTGCGTAGCATTGTAGGAATTTCCAGAGGGAATTATAATTTTTAATTAAAGGAATACAGCAGGGAACAGAGTATTGTTGATTCCAAGTTGCAGACTGGTACTCGCAGTTTTTGCTCGACGTCTAGTGGAGCTGTCACCTATCAATCAGAGGTAGCGCGACCGCTTTTTGTCAAGCCTTCATACTGGACGCTAGTTTTGTCTGCGTGCCCTTTCGGCATCAGATGCGAATATTTAAAATAGCCGGTCTCCTTACAGAGCTTGCATATCAATGCATTCTACATTCTGAATTTTAAGATATCACGCGTGTTTTTGAAGATACTCTCAAGTCCAAGATGCCAATTTCTATTTAATTCTAGTCCTTAATACTCAAATTAAGCAGCAACCACTACCTATGGGAAAAAATTAGCAATGAAGATATTTAAAAACATGAAAGCAGTATACTTACTGATTGTGGGTGCATGTTCACGTAATCCTTTATACGATTCTATCGTATAAATATGAAATCCCCAGAAAAAGACTGCACCAAAGACTTCGCCTGAACTTTCCCATATTTCCAATAATAATGTCTATAGAGGTTTGCTGAAAACAGGAACAAGCGAATCTTTATTTTAAGGTTATACTTAGAAGCAAACTTAAGCCGAATATGAATAGATGTACAGTAAGTTTCTATGGATTCTGATATAAGCAGAAATTATAACAACTATTGGGCTGGTATGAGGGCTAATAAAGAACTTCGGCTAATTTAATTAGATTAACTTTTGAGTAAGAAGGCTTTAAATTCAAAATTTTTGAAAATTCCTAGAATGTTTCAGAGATGAGGTTCATTAATAGACGAAAGCAACGTTTTCAGCCGTTTTCAAAGAATATAATTTTGAAATTTTCGTCAATTTTGGAAGCCCGCTATTTTAACACTTGGTTTCTTCTCAAAGATTTGGGGAATTTTATAATTCGAATGTTTACAGGCTAACAAATGACTTATGTAAATTCGAATATCCATTTTTGAAGAAATGAGTCTTAAAGTCGAAACCTTAATTTTGAAGCTAGAAAATTTCTCAAACATTATTCAATTTACATTTCGAAATTAGCAGTGTTTTTGCAGGTTTTCAAAAGTCTACCTGGATTTTTAATAAAGTTCTGAATTTTAAATTTCATCAAAATCGGGTAAGCCGCCTCGTATACATCAACAATCATACATTTAAACCCACAGATAGACATGGGTTCATAGATGTCCTAAATAAATATATCCGTTAAAATCTGAAATTTCAATTCTTTCAATACTTTCCTTAAACCTGTGATATGAGAAAGTAAAATTGAAATATTTTCGACGGGTACAATTTTGAAAATTTATTTGAAGGTTAAATGAATTCACTGTGGTATTTTGGTTCTGCAAGCAAGTGCAGATTTTACAGTCTATTTAAATCATGAAATCAAAAATAAACGTTAAGAAACCGTTTCAACGTATTTTTCATTAAAAATTTACATTTTCCGCAGAATAAAAAATGGTATTTGCAATATAATACCATCGAAACAAGGTACGTCTTTCACGTATAATAATAGCTTGTCCATGCTGTACAGGGTGAGTCATAATCAGTTCAAGAGACGTTGCAAGTTTGTAGAGAGACCATTCTGAGTAAAAAATGCTAAGTGCCATTCTATTTAGTTACCTAACTGTACGATATCAAAGGTCTATGAATGTCATAGTAGATAATTTAAATGATCTTGTTTTTTATAACACGCTCCAGAATATGCATCTGACCATGGTTTGGGGGGCACCTTAAGCTATTGGGTCTGATTACCAACACATCAATGAAAATCGCCAGCCATGCGGTGGAACTTCTTGTTTTTCTACTTTTTCTTTTTAACTATAAGATAAATGTTATGTGTAGCAGATGATGATATACAGCTAAAGACCCATCTTTGTTCTAGTCCTCTTCTGCCGGACGGTTTTCCATCCCTACATATCTTCGATAGTCTCGTGTCAATGATTCTGTTTACGCCTTCATTCTACGAGGTGTGTTCAATTGAAACCATCTTTGCTTTATAAAGAATGTATTCAACAATTTAATTACAAATAATTACCGGCACAATTAAGGCACGTATCCCATTGTTTCACTAGCCGACGTATAGAATTCTTGTGGCAACTGATTGAAGAAGTCTTCCACAGCTATCTGTACTTCTGCGTCAGACTCAAAATATCGACCTTTTAACGTCTTTTTCAGCGGTCCAAAAATATGGAAATCGCAAGGCGATGAATCCGGGCTATAGGGTGGACGCTCTCACACCCTCCATTTTTTTCGTTGACGATTTTCTTTTACCACGTTAGCAATATGAGGCCTAGCATTGTCGTGCAGCAAAATGATCCCACGCGTAAGTTTTCCTGGAGGTTTCCGTCTTATTGCTTGATGAAGCTTGTTTTAAGTTTCATTGTACAGATTTGCATTGGCATTTACTCCAGGTTCTTTAACAACTGTCAACAAGGTCCTTCATGGTCGAAAAAAAATGTTAATATCACCTTGCCTGCTGAAGGTTGTGCTTTAAACTTCTTCGATGGTGGTGAACTTGAATGTTTCCACTGCATCAGCGATAATATATTGAATGGCTCATAGTAATGGTACTGTAGGGCACGCGCGCTACATTTATCGGGTTGCCTGGTTTGGGGTTGATATGTTTTTTGTTATTGTTTATATAGTTACCGATTTTCCTAATCTTGTACAGACGCAAATAAATCTTGCTCCCCAATTCTATCTTCTTATTCGAATATATTTGGTGCTCGGTCCTTAAATAGGATCCTAGCATCATATTTGGTGACCCCGACGGATATGAACACGCAACGTTCTGATACTTCTTTCCGGGTTGCAAAGGAATTTCTTACTTGAAGGTTACGGTAAAGGGGGGAAGGTATCTATCGATCGTCTTAAACCCGCTTATTTTCTCCATGACACTTAATCTCCATTGTCTTACACAAGTGTTTTGTTAGTTATTTGATGTTTGTGCACCTTAACAATTTTTGTTTACACAATCTGTTTTCTTTTCCTTTTTTTCAGATCCAAAGCACACTTCCGTCCTGTTTCCTTCCTGTGCGTATTGCTTCCACCCTGTTCTTCTGTTCCAATTTAATTTAATTTAGCTTTAAGAACCTTTTGTATTATTTCTATCTTACTTATATTAATTTTAAGTTTTGTATTGTTCAATGCCGATTTGTTACTTTTAAGGATTGTTATAAAAAATATTTTCCGCATGAAGGGTTTTCTAACTACCACAATCGTTCCAAATTTTTGATTACCTCTATAATGTGGGTCAAA